>PVJC01013316.1:0-38209 GCA_004026665.1 Murina feae
CTTCCTTCCTTCCTTCCTTCCTTCCTTCCTTCCTTCCTTCCTCACCTGAGAATATGTTTCTATTGATTTTTAGAGCATGTGGAAGAGAAGAGAAAAACAGAGAAACATCAAAGTGAGAGGAACAGTTTGATTGGTTGCCTGTTGTATGAGCCCTGACCTGGGCCCTAGCCAGAGAGGAGCCTGCAACCTAGGTACATGCCCTTGGTCAGAATTGAACCCACACCCTGCAGTCAGTAGGCTGAGGCATTATGCACTGAGACAAACCTGCTAGGGCAGGATATGACATTTCTTAGCCCTCCAGCGGTGGACCTTCATTATTTTCCCCCAGGAGTATGGTGGAAAAACCCTAGATTGCCTTTAGGGATTCTTATTACCCACGTTACTAAGAATATTACCAGTGGCATATAGGGAGCTTAGCCAATGAGTGGTAAGAAAAGGTGTTTCCTCTGTAGTTCACTCCGATCATCGGCTCCACCCCTGCCCAGGCCTGTAACCTCTGGTTGAGGATTCAGGCCTGGGCAGGGGACCCCCAGACCCCTGTAATCACTGGCTCTGCCCCTGCCCAGGCCTGCAGTTTCTGCCTGAGGTTGCAGGTCTGGGCAGAAGACCACCAAGCCTCTCCAATCACCAGCTTCACAGAGCCCAGGCCCCTGCAACCACCAGCTCTGATTCTGCCCCACTGGGCAGCAGCTGGCCAAGGCTACAGGCCTGGGCAGGGGACTCCCAGACCCCTGCAATTGCCTGCTCCACCCCTGCCCCACTGCAGTCTCTGGCAAAGGCTACAGGCCTGGGCAGGGGACTCCAGACCCTTGCTTTGCCGGCTCTACCAGTGCAGTAACCTGCAATCACAGGCTCTTCCCCTGCCCCTCTGATCACTGGCTCTGTGGAGCCCAGGCCCCTGCAATCTCTGGCCTTGATTAGCTGCCTCCTGCATGTCCTGCACTGGGGATTGTGCACCCAGGCATGTGCACCTGACCGGAATCAAACCTGGGACCCATCAGTCCATAGGTCAACACTCTATCCACTGAGCCAAACTGGCTAGGGCTCATTCTTAATTTTATAGAGAAACTAGTGGCCCAGTGCACGAAATTCGTGCACATTAAAAGGAGATTGGGTAGAGGAAATATTTTAATATTGCTATTTGCCCTTTCTCTATAATAGAAGTGTTAGAGATTAAAGAAAATTAGTAAAACATATGAAAATCTTCCTCCTGTCAGAGTCTGGGGTGCACCATGGAACCCAGAGTCAAGTCTTCAATCATCCACGTGCACCTCAAAATCGCTCGAGACCCAAACCTGGATGGCCCCCCTTCATTGGGCTAGATCCAGACCCAGCCAGTCCCACCCTATCAAGCCCTGCCAGGTGGGAGGTGCAGCCTCAGGTCCTCTGGGTGCCAGGGTGGGGGGCGTGGCCTGAGGTCCCCCATCAAGCCCCACTGGGCAGAGGGAGAGCCTGTGATCCCCCAGCTTGGCACCGGGTCAGGGGGCACAGCCTGAGGTCCCTTGGTCTGGCGCTGGGGTAGGGGTCATGGCCTGAGGTCCCCTGGCCCAGCACCAGGGTGGGGGGCATACCTTGAGGGCCCCTGTCAAGTCCTGCTGGGTGGGGGGTACAGCCTCAGGTTCCCTGGCCTGGCACCAGGGAAGAGGGTGCAGCCTGAGTTCCTCTGGCCTGGTGCCAGGGTGAGGGGAACAGCCTGAGGTCCCCTAGTCCAGCACTGGGGCAGGGGGTGCAACTTGACGTCCCCTGTCAAGCCCTACTGGGCAGGGGGCGCAGCCTCAGGTCCCCCGGCCTCGCACCAGGGTGGGGACATGGCCTCAGGTCCCCTGGCCCAGTGCCAAGGTTGGGGTGTGGCCTGAAGTCCCCAGCCTGGCACCAGGGCAAGGGGCATGGCCCAAGGTCCCCCTCAAGCCCTGTGGATGGAAGGCACAGCCTGAGGTCCCCTGTCAAGCCCCATGCAAGGGTGGGGTGGTCATGCAGCCTCAGGTCCCTGCTGATTGCTCCTTAAGGCTTGTTATGGAAACTTAGCCTCAGCTGTGGGTGCAAATTGACCTGAGTGACGGTCAATTTGCATATTCCCTCTTTATTACATAGGATAATAACTTGGAAACCTAGAAATTTTACCACCGTCAGGTCACAAAAGTTATTCATGGAAAGCCTAAAACTTAGAATCCAAGTCTCCTATTAAACTGTGTCCTTTTACTACAACCAATGATTAAATTTTAAAACTGTCATTTATTTTTCACATACTTATTGAATTTCTAAGACAAGCCCAGCATTGTGCCAGATATTGAGTATCATCTATAAACAGACAAAACTCTTCCCTCATAATTTACAGTCTAGTGAGAAGAAAAACACCAAGTTACAAAAGAAAAGGAAGATCTTAAAGCTGCATTAATCATTTTTTTTACTTCTTTTAGATATACTGACTTCCAATGCCTTTTTCATAAATTGTTTATTTAAGCCTACCTGTGGATATAAATTTCATTTTATAAATATGCTTTTATTTGAATTCTATTAATTCAGAATTCATAGTAGCTATGATATTTCTGATAAAAAATATGTTTGCATCATATATATACACATATATTTCCAAATATATGTATATGTGTGTACATATATATATGTGTGTATAAATGTGTGTGTGTGTGTATTTCCAACACAAAATGTTATCCTATTTAAGTATTTTAAGCCTTTTTTATAATTATCTCTGGGCATTAAAATAATATCGCATTTATCAAAGACTTACCATTGTGTCATATATTATGCTGTTTTCCATTATTGGTTTACTTCTTTCTCACAATAATTTTACTAATAATATAATTGCCATTATCCTGAGTATACTGAT
Organism: Murina feae; assembly: GCA_004026665.1. Classification (NCBI taxonomy): domain Eukaryota; kingdom Metazoa; phylum Chordata; class Mammalia; order Chiroptera; family Vespertilionidae; genus Murina; species Murina feae. The sequence continues at coordinate 2,846 of PVJC01013316.1, forward strand.
AAAGAAACTGGAACAAAAAAAGCAAGAAATATTACTTATGATTGTCCAGCTAATATGAATTACAATTCCAGAATCCTACTTGAGCACTGAGCTAAATAATTTCTACTTAACTCTAATTTTTAAAAGTGTCTGCATATAACCCTTACAACTTCCTGGTAAAGTAAGAAATATAGAATGTAGACTTAACAATTTTAAGGCTCACAAATGGTGTGTTTTTTGCCAAGTACACAATGTGAGTGCTAAAGAGATGATCCACAGTGATACTGTTTATTCATAGGCAATTGGGTAGAGACTTGGATGATATCAGAAAATGAGTATAATTGGCAGTACTTTTGAGAAAGGCAATGGATTATAATTTATGATTAAATAAGTGAAGTTTCATCCTACCTATTTATTACTAGAAAATTTAAAGGCCAACCAAAGTATCTTAGTGGTATAATCAAAGGTTTCTTCATAAACCTAAAAGCTTACATAACACCCTGGTTTAAAAAGCAAACAACTTCACTCTCAGCAATGGGAGAAATGAAGACAGGGAAGAATGGAAGAGAGGAAAAAGACTTACACTTGCTTGATTAAAAGATTTGTACTTATTCCTTCCTTATAATAATAACCCAACTTCATTTTTAGTTTAATACAGTGTTTCTCAAGAAAACATGAAAATGGGCATTGTTCAATAATAAGAATCTTATCAAAAGGGTTGTTCGGTTCATTGAAGGCCAAGTAACTAGCTGATGGATGAATTCTTCAGATCCCCATTATTTATTTAGGCATTGCCTTATTCCTTTTGAAGTTTCAGGTTTGAACAGTGCCTTATTTTTCCATTTCTTTAAAATATATTTACCTTAATTCATAAAATAAAATCCGTGGGTGAGATTTTGAAACACGCCTGGAAACCACTGGCAGCAACAACAAATTGGGAAATCCCTTGCGTGGCTGCAGCCTGAATCGCTCAGTTGTTTCTGCTGTGGTGTAGACATCTCCTTCAGGGCCAGTGATGGATGAGTGATGGAGTCAGCCCGATTCTTTACAAAATCCACACTTGAAGTGGCCGCCAAGGTCAAAAGATGAGGTTGGCTGAATCTCAGCGCCTCATGTCCTGTTCCTGTTCTTTCAGGGACTCTGGGGAGCCCCTTCCATGAGCGGGAGTGGGGAGAACAGGCCTAATATCAATCCGCTCTGTTCCTACTCCCTCACTTCACACGCACACTCTTACTTCATTTTCATGATAAACTCACATGTCTGGTTACCATATCAAACGAGCCATCCATGTTCAGTGGCAGGATAGAAAGTGATTTTATTTGGCTGAGTTAACATAAATCTATTAAATAAGTCCACATAACAAACGCAGTCTGATTCAACCATTTCATTTCTCCTCGGTCTTATTTACTGGGACGTATACTTTGGCTCCCATGTGTGTAAATAAGGAAACCTATATTTGTGGTGACCTATCCTGAATGCATCCCATTTTTACAGAAAGTCTTCTATTATGCCAAAGGAAAGAAAAGTTTGAGAGGCTGGAGAGAGTAATTCACAAGGAAAGATGTGCTGACAACTTTGAATAACTTTCCTCCCCCAGGGCTCTAACTCCAGTATGTTCCAGGCTCAGGGGACTTACTCGCCCTCCAGAATCCCAGAACGGTAGTCGCATCCAACCAAGTCCTGGAAGTGATTAGATAAGAGACCTCTTTCCTGAAACAGCAGCCTTTCAACTGCCTACATGCAGTTCTTTCTTATTTTTTTTTAAGTAAGGGGTAGAAAAAGTTTTCAGACCCATGTTTAAATGTCTCTGATTTCTCTATCTACAGTGGCTTCTTCCTATTTTTGGCTCATGATGAGCCAAATGGAACCACCATATTGAAATAGTTATAATGTATTATTCAAGAACCAACTAAAAGCCTGGAGCTCATAATGAACTGGGATTGGATGTTACCATATTGTTTGTTATGACAACAAAGCAGCAGGATGGGCATACAAACACAATATTAGGGTCATTTCCCTGGATGAGCAGAACTAAGTTCGAGAGTCAAGTCCTATACTGTTGATAAATCTGGGAGACATGTGGTCAACAATACTGTGCTATATATACTCAGAGTTGCTAAGAGACTAGATGTTCTCACCACACAAAAGAAAAAAATGTTAATTATGTGTCACAACAGAGGTGCTAACTTTATAAACAGATCAAATCAACACACTGAATGCCTTAAACTCATATAATGTTATATGACAATTGCCATCTCAATATGACAATTGCATCTCAATATATATGTGTGTATATATATGTATATATGTATATATATACATGTATATGTATATGTATATATTTGCTATTAAAGAAACTTTATATTTTCTAAACCTGTCCGTTGGCATACTGTTAACACCATCACTGTCCTCAGCACTCAGCAAATATTTGTCGAATGAATAGAGTGTAATAGGTTTATACTCAGGCATGGCATAAGCCACACTCCAGTACTTAGAACCCAGTCACAATGCCACATTAACTGCAAGCAATGTTGAAAATGTAATCTAGCTGTCTTCCAAGAAGAAAAAAGAAATAGAACTAGCAAGTCTTTGTCACATCCATGCCTCCTTGATTTCACCAAAATTCTAACCAAAAGGTCATTTCACTCTAGAAAGGGGTCATATATATTAAAAATGCTGAGAAATTGAAATTTTCTAAGCCATTTAAGGAAACTGATATATAGATCAACCAAATTAGATAATCAGTTCCTCTATTTTCTTGAAGAAAAACTGGTGAACAATAAATTATTTTTTTAATTTCTTTAATGATTAAGGTATTACATATGTGTCCTTATCCCCCCATTAATTCCCCCAATCCCCTCACTCATGCCCTCAACCCCCCTGTTGTCTGTGTCCATTGGTTAGGCTTATATGCATGCATACAAGTCCTTTGGCTGAACTGTTTATTACATCTGTAAGATGCTAAAGGAATAGGTGCATCAAGATAAGTGGCTCTGGACTGAAAATCAATCATAGAATGCAGTTTCAAAAGTTGAAAATAAAGAAGTGACATAAAAGTCATTACCAACACACTGCTGTCCTCTGAAGCAGACACACAAGAATATGCCTAGTTAGGCGTCAGAGCCATACAGAATGACTATAGAGAGCAGCATGGAAATTATGTAGTTTTCCTAGGCTGACTCCAGTTATGGATCTGAGCAAGGATTGGCACATTTTAGGCATGGAAAACAAGACAAAATAGGGAATCATCGCTAAAACAATAATCATTGTGAAAAATGACAAATGAGTCAAGCGGAAAAGTTAAACCTAAAGTCCAATGACGGAATCATGAGGCAGCCTACTCCGACTCCTGTATTCCCCAGGCTTTCCCAATATAGAAACAAATGGCACAAAGAATCATGCTTGCAGTAGGGTGTTAAGTTGTGAAATTATTCTGCAGGAAGAATCAAGCTGGAACCCACAAGGATGACAGATTGTAAAGTAAGAAATAGCAAAATGATATGCAAAGAGCATCGGATCAGGAGTCAAGAAACAGGTTCTAGCCCCTCATCCTACTTGCTGTATAATATGAGCATATTACACACACTGTCCTTCCAGAATTATAAGAAAACTTTTGAACCTTCTCTGAGCCCTCTGATTTACCACCTTAAGTAAATGAATGAATCTAGTCATTGTTAGTTTGTGTGATGTCATCATTGTAGTACTCTTTTTTTATGCTCTTGTTCAAATATATTGTAGAAGTTTTGAACAGATAGCAAATGGCAGATTTGCGGTTTGGAAGAAACTGAAGAAAATCCTTAAGAGAAAAAAATATACATATATATACATATACATATGCATATGCATATGCATATGCATATGCATATACATATATATATATATATATCCCCTTAAGAAAATAATCTGGAAGGATTTGTCATTTATCCTAATAGCAAAAACAAAATGGGAAAAAAGTAGAACTTCAGATAAACATCACACACACACACACAGTTCAATTCAGAAAGCTACCTAACGCATAAATTAGTTGCAAAGCCTAATCTCGGTCTCTTAACATCCCTGATTCTCTGTTTCTTCAGGTTGAAATTGGTGAAGGGAAATAAGAAAATGAAAACAATCATATCCAGATTTGCCAAGCATCAGAATCATCATGGTACTGAGCACACAACTCCATGTAACTATGCTTCAGTGTTTGAAACATGAAGAATCACTGAGCTAAAGTAAAGATTTTTTAGAAGTCTACAGGAAGATGTTCTATTAAAATATTTGGCTTGATAATTATCAAAACTCAGAGAAAACCTCACAGGAGATGGGGAAGTCTAAATTATTCCTGCTCTCCCACAGGGTTTGTCCTATCCCTTTTTATTATTATTTAATAATTAGTCTCTGTAACACAAACCATAATAGATATGTTGTTTAATGAATGTTAAATGATTCTAGAGACTCTCTCTGGATCGGATGCACAAATAATATGACTGTGGAAAGGGGTCTTTGGGAACTCAAAAGTCAAATAATGTAGGCCATAACCAACTGTCTTTTGTTTGAATTTTTCAGAAAATCTTTGATGAGTCAGAGACTTAAAGATACTAAAACAGCCTAAGAGCCCACAACTGAGAGCAGATCCAGGCTTGGAATCCAGGTACTACCACCTGTGTTTTGACCCTAATGCCATTGCAGTGGCTCCATTTCCTAGCACCTGAGATTGGCCTGGCTCCAGAAATACAACCTCAGGGAACAGTAGGGGGGTAGATATCAGTGCTGCTCAGGAGGTCCTGCTGGTGTCTAGAATGGACATTAGCTACAGGCAAAGCTGACAAATGCCCTTTTGGGAAGCAAACCACAACCTATCAAACTGATGATGCTCAACTCTCTCTTGAAATTCGGAGGCAAAAGCTTATAAAACATTTCCAGAAATTTTCCAGATATCAGTGAGTCACCTTGTCAGTCATTTAGGGGGTTTCTTGATACATAAAATCACTATTTGCTCATTGGATTTATACAAGTGCCTCTTCTCCTCCTTCTAAAAAACAAGTGTGGTTTCTGTGAAATAGTACAAGTTTCTTCGCTAAGTACCAAGGGAAAGCCATCTATTCTTGTTCGAGTGGTTATTTATGAAGCTGTTAGAAACCTGGATTGTCAAAAGCTGCAGCACTAAAAGAATCTCTATAAAATGAGGGCGACATGCACTGGCACAACTTAAAGAAAATCTTTAAATTTTTCTGTTAGGCTTATCATAGTTGTTCTGAGATGTATCTGACCAAAGTAAAATAATTTCTTTTGGGCATTCTATTAGTAATTTTGCTCATAATGACTTCAGCAAAGAGCCTCTCAGCAGCAGATGTGCCAAAATTATTATTTTATTTTTAAAAAGTAAAAAAAAATAGAGGATAATTAATTCCAGTAGGCAAATTTCTGGTTACTCCTCAAAGCCAGGTAAATAGAATAGACCAAACCCAAAATGTTGAGGTTACTCTTTGTATTTCTGTTTAAGAAACACAGGTTACATATAGTGCAAAAGCAGAGAGATCAAAATGAGCAAGAATGAATTCCAAGAGAAAGTCTTAGAATATGAAGAATGACAATTTTCTGCATCTGTGTACACCTTACACAGCATCTCTGACATAGAAGAGTTCCACGCAAGCTGAGCGAAACTGCCTGCTGGTCTCGCTTTCTTTTCCTAATAGATGTGTCACCTCAGGCCAGTCATTTAACTAGTCCTGCCCTCGTCTTCCTTATTTGTAAAGTTAATGAAGTGTCTTCCTATATTATAGTTTCTTTATCAGTACCAAATAAAGACTTAAGAGTGCTATGTAATTCCAATATAGCTCAGTGATTTTCAATCTGTATGGTGCAAGAAGTTTTAAAATATATAGTACCTTACCATTTAGTCAGGGGCATTGACTCTTTTCCCTTAGATGGTCAAATTTTAAAAAATGATAACAGCCAACACAACAATAGCCATCCAGTGTGAATGAATCAAAATTATACCTGTTATTTTGTCAGATCAGCAAAAAATATATTTTTGGTGTGCCACAGAATTTTAGTCGTTAGTTTATGTATGCCATGAGATGAAAATGGTTGAAAGTCGCTGATGCAGGGTGAAAACTGTTCTCTTTGATTCACACAGTGTTGTTTTTTTTTAAAAAAAGTAATTAGTTGTCATAAGTTTAAAAATGCAGGAGGCAACCAATTAGTGTCTCTCTCACATTGATGTTTCTCTCTGTCTCCCCCACTTCCTTTCCACTCTCTCCAAAAATCAATGGAAAAATATCCTCAGGTGAGGATTAACAAAAAATTTAAAAAAATTCTGTTCCATGTACATCCACACTCAATCTTTTTCAATAGATGTCTGAATGAAAGAATAGCCAAAATGGCATTACACCACTCCACATAAGCATAGATTCTTGACTATGCTTTCAGCCTAGAATTAGAGGAGATAAAGGAAAAGGGTGTGGAGCTGAACAGTTTTAAGCAAGTGCCTTGCCCTCTCTTTGCTTCAGTTTTTCTACTAGGTAAGCAGGGAACTGCCAAATTACCATTCCATTATAATAATTCCCAGTCTGGAATCTCACCACTCCTTACTGACCACATGCTGGTTGTAAATGATATACTGTCTGTTACTCAGTAATCAGCAAACTACACTGACAAAGTGCACTGCATACATTTTAGCTTTGAAATATTTTGCTTCCAATATGGTTTCTTAAAAATAATAATGCTGTAACAATTGTCAGTAAATTGGCATTAAATTGCTTCCTCAGCTGTGTTAAGCGGCAAGAATCAGTCCTACATATTTATCACATGGACTGTGATTGATGATTTCTGGAATAAACTTGATATTTTCTTTCATTATATTTTTTCAAAATTTTCTGAGGCTATCTGGGGGGAAAATGTGTTATTCCCTTGAAAGCTTACTTTAATGGCTTATCAAGGTAGGAGTGAAATTTTCAAATATATTCTCTCATGTTACTTCAGATTTGTTATTTTCAGTTGTAGAAAATAAAGCAAAGAGCATAGAACATATAACCCTACATATATACTCAGCTGTCAGAACTGACAAAGCTGCTTAAAAAAGACTCTCTTTATTAGTTCTGTACACTGTCACCAAAGCAACACCAAATGCTAAGAGCCAAAAATACGTTGTCTTTCTGTGTGAAAATACTTTAGATATCCTTAATTGCAAAGGGAATTCTATCAGAGTCTGATTCTGTGAGAAAAGGCAGAACTGGACTCAAAGTTCCCACCTGTAGTGGGATGGGATCTGTTTTTACAGCCTCCACTGTCCCTAGACTTCTGCTCCACAAGCCCTAGTGTCCTACAAGACATATTCAATCCAATGACATTGCCACCAGCAAGTATGAAATGACACGTCCACTAAAAAATGAAGCACAAAGCTTAGTGAAGTCAGAAACCTAAAAAAGTAGAATATGCCCAGGCTCTCTTAAGTATACCCTTTACATTGGATTTCCAGAAGTTTCCCCAGGACTAAAAGAGAGGTCCATATCAAGTGTTCTGCAGAGAGATGTTTGATTAATTTAGCTACTAATGCATGCAGCAACTGAAAATAGATAATGGCAGAGGAAGTAGCACTGTTAAAAAATAAAACCTTACCATGACCTGTGAAAAATGGGTAAAATAGTTTTTGGGGAGAAAGAAATGTGAAAATTGTGTGTGTGTTTTAAATAGTCTATACATGTAGTACTTTATAAAGATTTTCTGTGTTCTTTAGCCAAATGCTAGTATTGATTAACACAAAGAAATCAAAGGTTGAAAAATAATTTTTACCATTGCATTATTTCTAAACATACAGCTAAAATCTATTTGAGTCAGAGTTTCCGTTTTTCTAATATTAGAATTAAAGGCAATGGCTCATACCTCACATGTTGTGAACATATAGCATATTGTCAATACATGTTTTTTAATGAATGATGTAAGATATGCCAAATACCCTCCTCTGAGTTCCAGATATTTCTATATCTCCTTGGATTCCCAAGGCTGTGTGATTTTACTTTGTCCTCTTCCCATTCTTAGAATATACACACATATACATGTACACACATACATATACATGCTAGACCTTCAAGAGCCCTCAGCTTTCCGTGTGTGACACTAACTTATATATTATTGATGAGGTCTTTGACTTTTAAGTTATAGAAAGCCCAACTCAAACTGGCATAAACATCAAGAAAGTACATTTGTTCATAGAACTAGAAAGCCCAAAGTTAGATGGGCTTTGTGCAATTAAGTGACTCTGCCAGTTTTTATGTGTAGTCTTTTTTATCACACTGATAATGAAATATCCTCAGCAATTTCAGACCTCCAATCTTGACAACACCCAAGTAAAAGAAGGTCATGTCTTCCTGTGGTTCCTCTATTAAGACCAAATAGACTTCTTAAATGCTCCATCTAGGTCCTCACAGACTCAGAGACTTGAAAGGGATCACAAGTCTCTTCTAAACGAATCTGTTTTGCCCAAGAATTCCATGTGATGACTGGTTTCAGTCACCTCCAAAACAAAAGTGCCCAGACTGCATACATCTCATCATGGACAAGTGGGGGACATCAGTCACTGGGAGTGAAGGACACAGAAGCATGGAGATGAAAAGGAAGGGGACCCAGACTGGATGATCTAAGACCAGTGCTCCCAGCGAAGCCCAAATGCTAAGGGCTTTCCCAGGCCCATGAAATAGAGCAGGCTTCTATATTTCAATCAAGGGTTACAATACGACACATGTACAGTCTTTTGAAAGTAGATCTGAGATCTTAAAGCATATGTACTTCAGACTGATCCAAACCAGACTTCCCCAATTGATTGCAACTGCCAAGGGCAATCATTCCATCAAAATGTCTGTGTCCATTCTGGAAATGCTTCCGATGTGTCCATCTTTCTTTTTCCCTGGTAAATGTTTTATGTGAAAGGCTCCAGTTTTTTTGCTCTACTTTTTCAGGAAACAAATTCCACCTTTGGTAAACTAACTCATGACAATTTTTCAATCTCTGTGCTCCCTTACTGGGATTTATGCAGGAGGAGTAGAATAAATGCATCTCCCTTCCCTTGCACCTTGTTCTCATCAGTCTGACCTACATTCTTTGTGACCGCAACTCATTTTGCAATGTGTGTGTGTATACCACAAATTAGCATTCTTGTTCAAAATCTTCTAGTGACTTCCTTTCACACACAGAAAGTTCCACAGTACCTGGCCTGCCCATGGCTTCCTTCACTCCACCCACCACACTGGAGTCCTTGCCTTCCCTCCACCAAGCACGGTCCTTTGGCCTTTGCACTTATTGGTTGCCTGCCTGGTATGCTCGTCCCAGACAGCTTTCTACTCACTCTGTTAATTTTATTTGGGCTCTGCTCAAAAGTCACCTTATCAAAAGGCCTTCCCTTTTACTCTCTATTAAGTGTCATTCCACCCCAATCACATCCTTAGCACTTGATATGATTATTTATTTGTGTCTTTATTGCTGCTCTCTGCAAGGATTATAACTGTTTGGATCACATAACTCTCACCAGAAGACTCCTGTGTTATACTTGTCTCCTGGATCAGACACACTCTGTCTGCCCAGGCATCAGAGAACCACCTTGCTGTCTGGCTCCCTCTCCCAGGGACTCTCCTCCCTTTGCCTGTGCCTAAGTATAAACCTCTGAATTGCTTGGGCCACTGGCTCTTGTGTGATGTGTACTGATGTGTAAAACCTGAACCTGAAGTAGAGGGAAGAAGACAGGCACGCCCACAAGTGTGAGAAGTGACTTGTTTCATAGTGATTGTTGATATGGCCAGTAGAGAGCAAAAACCTGGAATAAGCATTTTCCAAATTTAAGAAAAGTTAACATTGTTCTATGCTGGCCCAACAAAGCAGGTCTTTAGGCTGGTTCAGCTCATGGCCACTTACCTTATAACCCCTGAGATATGGTTAATGCCATGTCCCGGAAGGTACCTGAATATGGTAATATAAACTAACCATTCTGACTAAGTGTCTCTAAGCTTTGCCACACACAATCATCTGAAGACTTTTTAAAAATATATACTGATGCCAAGGTCCCTTCCCTAGAGATTCTGATATCATTGCGAGGTATAGCCTGGGCTTCAGATGCTTTGAAGGGGCCTAAAAGATTCTAATGTGACCTGAGTATGCACCAGTCCTTCCCAACATCCTTCTAATAAAACTTACTGTCACTGGAGTATAGTTGCTAGAATATAGGTGAAGCCCACGTGTAAAAAACTTTCCCCGAAGTAGAAACATTTTTTTAAAAATAAAGAGTATCATACACTTGGAAGAAAAGCCAGTTGGTTATAAGAGAAATATATACAGCAAATATTTAGGGGACAAGAGATTTCACAGGAATATAAAACATAACCAATTTTTTTTTAATTTAACAGCCACTTTCTTTTTAAAATAATTTTTAAAAATATGTTTTTACTAATTTTATTTTTTATTTTTATTGTTGAAAGTCTTAGATATGTCCCCATTTTCCCCTCATTGACCTCTTCATTTTAGAGATAGAGGAAGGGAGAGGGATAGAGAGATAGAAACATCAATGAGAGAGAAACACCGATTGGCTGCCTCCTGCATGCCCCTACTGGGGATTGAGCCCCCAACCCAGGCATATGCCCTGACCAGGAATTGAATCAGTAATCTCTTGGTTAATCTTGAAACTCAACCACTGAACCAAGGCAGCTGGGCACCAATAGCCAATTTCTAACCACAAGTTTTCCCAACAGCACCTTAGTAGAACAAAGTGCTCCAAAGGCACACAATGTACAAGGGGCTCGTTGCACATCCGGAAGAACTGGTATTATTTCAGGAAGAACAACGTCTCTAAGGGTCTGGTCAATGTTTCTGGATGATCTTAACATTAAAAGAAACTATGTAATTATGTTTTCTTTAGAAGACTCGTGGGCACACATACCAGATGGTTCACTTCCATCCAAGCCCATAGGTTTACCCACAGATGTTGTAAGCATCGTCCCCTCACTGCCTTGTGGCAAAATGGTGAAACTGAAATTCCTCAGTAGCCCAAGGATAAGGAAATAGTACTCTTCTAGTGTACTGTGAGATGGAAGACGGAATGAAGTCAGTTTTTATGGGTTCACTTCTTTGCCTATGAACCACATTCTTTTTTTTTTTTTTTTTTTAGGTATCTGAAATACAATTTTATTCTGATTCTGAATGAAGAGGAATGAGAATGACAGTAACAAACAAGTCTTCACCACTGAATATTGTGATGCAGGTGCAGCATTCTTATAGTTGAAACTCAATAAGGAAACAACTAACTGCATTTCAAAACAGCTACATGTGCAGGTCCAAAAAAATGAAGGTATTTTTAGCTGCCACGTTCACTCAGAAGCCCATTCGTCTCTTTCAGCATCTCAAAGACCAAGCACAGGTTCTGCTTAGCTGTATAACAAAGTGCCAAGCACGCTGCACCACTGACATCACAGGACAGTTGCCTGTAATACGAGACTTCTAGACCTCAGCTTCCCTTTCCCACAAAGTTTGTTTGTTTTGAACTTAGTGCCCAGACCTAGTTCAAACTAATGAAGCCTGTGGATACATTTCCCCCACTTAGAAGGATGGCTTATCTGTTTGGCTGCAAAACCATCGGTATGTTTGATTTCAGTGCCCAGACCCTGCTGTAGCTGTCACATAATCTTTGGCCTCACCTCTGTCACCTTTCTAAAATCTGAAAAAGTCTGAATTCTAAAACATACCTGTCCCTCAGTTTCAAATAAGAAACTATGGATCACAAAAACACTTTTATGATGTTTATCATGTTCTTAAGCTTTAGAAATATTAGCACACCATTCCCCATAAGAAACCTAAAAGGCAGAAGCTAGTGTTACTCCTATTTTTCTGACCTGAAGACTGAGAACAAAAAGCTTAGAGCAACACAGGTAATAAGCGATGGAGCCGGGATTCAAATCCAAGAGGTCTGTCTCCACGGTCCAGCTTTCTGACCACAATGCCAGTTAGTTTGTAAGAATTCATGAGTCTCATTTAAACAACCTTTGATTTCCTCATCTGTAAAATGGCATTAAGAACAACTACCCTTCAGGAAATATTTATGGCCAACCCTCAATGGCTTTCACAAAGGAGAATCCATTGAGTAATCAGTAACTTTCATATGATATTTTATTAGTCACATGGGGGGGGCGGGGGCGGGCCCGCAATGCAGCTAACTGAAAGAAGTTCCTCCGTGGCAGGGGATGCTTACTCACTTTAATCTAAAGCATTCCCACTCTGTAATTTAGACACATACATAAAAATGGACTGTGCCCAGAAGCCCATTACAGATTACCTAAAAGGACATTGCAAATGTGCCACTTAGAATTTAAATGAATCTATAATCTCCAATCAAAGCAGTTTAATATCAGCAACTGTGAGGTTTGAGAGTTGATATATAATGAAGGCATTGAGAGTTCTTTTACCAGCAGCTGCTCTAACAGGCAGCCCATGATAAACACCTAACAATCAGGCTTGCAAACTGCCCGCCCAAACTGGGGTAACAGCTGGACTAGCCACCAGGGAAGTGGAAAGGTAATAAACTAAATAAGCTTGATTTATTTTTATTTCTCCCCTGGGCTCTGTATATTTTAGGTTCAAGCATATTTTGCCTTCCAGATGCATTCAGCTTCCATCCTTGAGTCTAATCTTTGAATCCACTCTAGTCTTACCTTCTTCCTTATTTCCACACTACCTTTACCTCCAGTCTGTTTAGCATTACCCTCCTGACCTTAGGCTGATTGTCTTCAATTAAGCCCAAGGATTTCCTCTTCCTGGACCAAAGTCAAGTTACAGAGCAAGAATAATAAAAGGCTAAATGGGACTGTAGTATCCTAGCCAGGGCCCCAATGTCAACCTTTGGAAAACAACCTGACTTCAGATGCTCCCTCCCACTGGGAGAGTCAACCCCAGCAGCACCGCTGTGTACCAGTTTGGGAGAACTGGTATCTGTGCCAAGAAGTGTTTTCTCTAGGAATCTGGTTTCTCATTAAAGCAATTAGGTGGAGGGAACCGAGAAGGAAAAAAAAAAAAGTCAAGTTAAATCAAAATATGATATGTTACTTTAAAAAAATCTACTGTGATTAATCATACTTCGAGGACATTTAATGCATTTGGAAGAAAGTCAGAGCAAGTAAAATGCACTAGCACCTTCAACAAATACGGCCTCTAAAAATATATAATGTACAGCCTATCAGTAGGGAATGTTTCTTAAGAGGGTCAGTAAAGTCACCTTATATGGTAGGAAATGCAGATTGATATAGCATAAGGAAATAATTGCAATTAGAATCACTTATGGTGATTAAAAGTAGAATCTTATCTGCATCTTAAATATAGAAACCAGTGTGATTAAACATCTGTGCCTTCCTAACAGAAACCAAAGATCAATTAGGCAACATTTTAAATGATGCACATTTAGACTTTGTGGCAAATGCTCTCAACTATCCCATCAGTAAAAATCCTCAGAATGCTCTTGGGAAATAGGGAAACAATACAGAATATGTAGCTTCTACTCCGAAGTTAAATCCTATCCCTATAGCCATATCTATTTTCTCTCTCACCTCCACAACGAAACAGCCATGGGAAGCCTGGTGAGAGAAGGAAGGGATGACTGGAGGCAGTTCTAACCATTAGAACAGTAAGTTAAATACGGTCAGCTTTTCCCATAAGCATTTTCCACCCAACATTATTTCACCCATTCTACCTACCACCTCCATACCCTTACCCTTTGATGCCTATTCCAATATCAGTATGATTCCTGTCCTAACACCACATATATGAATAATTAAAAGATCACTACTTTTTCTTTATTGTCAAAGAAGTATATTTAGCCTCAACTGTGATTAATTCTGTCCATCCTGTGAAGTCCCTATAATAAGCTATACACACCCCCAAATAGGGCCCAAGGCATTAACGGTGCCAACACTCTTATCCTACAGGTTATGCCAACACTCTTATCCTACTTGCCTGATTTGTCACTGTTGACTTGATTTTCCTTTAGTTTAGGCTGCCATAACAGAATACCATTAACTGGGTGGCTTAGACAACCAATATTTCTCACAGCTTTGGTTGCTGGAGAATCTAAGTTGCAGGTGCTGGCAGATTCAGTTGTTGGTAAGAATCCTCCTGGCTTATAAATGGTCTCCTTCTTGCTGTATTTTTCCATGGTGTAGGGAGAGTTGGGGAGGGGGGCGGGCGTGGAGGAGAGAAGCTAGCTCTCATGTCTCTTCTTAGAAGGTCAATAATTCCATTGTGAGGACTCCACTGCCATGACCTCATTACCTCCTAAAGACACCACCTCCAAATACCATTACAGTGGGGACCATGGCTTCACCATAGGAACTTTGGTGGTGGTGGGAGGCCAGGAGAGTGCAGTCTATAATAGCCTCCTGTGTTCTGGCCTGCTTTGTCAATCCTCTTCCTCAACTATTGGGCAGGCAGCCCCAGATTTGGGGATTTTATAATGAATTTGGCCTTGGCACCCCTTTGTAAGCCAACTTCTAGACTCTATCAGGATGAGATGTGTACTCCTTCCCAGCTGCTCCAGTCCCCACATTACTCTCAAGCAGGCTTTTCTCAGCAGGACACCGCCCAACAAAGGAGAGAAATAGGCATAATTATTGAATCTTAAAGCCAAAGGAGACTCTTCCTGGAATAAACTGGATTTTTCAGTTCTCCATAAAGATGGTTGGTGTCATAGAGCTCACTGATACTTAACCAATAGTCTTTAGGCAGGAAAGCATTTTCACTAATTCATTTGCCCTTGATTCTATGATAGGAATTCTGTCTTACCATTTGTCTCCTTCACTTTTTCCTAACTTCTAACCCACACATTTAGATGGTTTAATTGCAAGAGTGATAGTGAGTTAGATTAAACTATACCCTAGAGTTTTAAAGTGTTCACTTACAGAAATTCATGTGGAAACATAAATACAGTCTATGGCCTTAAAATTGATTAGTAATCTAAGCAGACCGTGTCTCAATGGACAAGTTATTTCAAAAATTTTCAAGGTCACACAATGCTTGTGCATTGAAGGCTTTTTAATGTTTCTAAATTCTCTCTTTGTTTATGTCAGAGAGTCATTTCATTTGCATGGATGGGTGGATGGATAGATGAAAGCTAAATTTAATAAGCTATTTTTAAGGTAAGACCTCAGGTACCTGTGCATAATTCATTCTCTCACTAGGGTAACATGAGACACGTGCAGGACACACAGTAATGCATGACTTTGCCTTGTCAGGATCGCTGCAGTGTCTTCACTCCACTATCCTGATCAAGTGTGAGCTTCTATCATCCAAGAGTAGATGTCTAACTCTCCTAGGGCCAACCATAATTATCTGCCTTCCTACCACCACTCCCTTCATTATGGTTTACTGGTCAGTGAGTGGGCACCAATTCCAAATTAGAGCACTCATAGTTCTTTCTTGGGATTTTAATTGGCATTAAACTGCCACTGTGATAGTAGCTCCAAGACAAAAAAATTTGAAACTTACGAAGTAGAGGAATTTGTCAAGAGAGAAAATATGGACACATAGAAAGAAGCAGAGATAAGAGAGAGTTTCAGTAGTGACATCTCTGGTTTCTAGTTCCCAAAGCTCAGTTCCTCCCAGAGTATGGTTGCTAACATTACTTTGATTCTATACTCTCATAACTTCTTCATTTTAGCTATGCAAATCTACATTTGGTTTTAGCCAGTTAGACTATATATAAGGTCTTTTATCATCCTATGTTTCAAAACACTCCCAATGTATTATTTATAAACTGGGAGGTTCTTCTGCTCTCAGCTGGCATTCCAGAACTTGCTCAGCAACTGCTTGCCAACCCCTAAACTGACAGTAGACAGAAGCAACAATGGGCAGTTAAAGGTCAGCCTCATCTAATCTAATCTACTCTAATAAAAGAGAAACATGCAAATTGACTGTACTTCCACTACACCCACAAGCCATGCTCATAAGCCATGCCTACAAGCCAATCAGGATCAGATATGCAAATTAACCCAACTAAGATGGCAGTGGCCATGGAGCTGGAGGGAGCAGGAGTCTTGGATTGCCCCTAGCAATGAAGGAAGCCAAGCTTCCCATCTTCCCTGCCAGCCCTGAGCTCCACTTAAGGCTACAAAGTTTCAATTATAGAAGATAAATAAACCCCAGATACCTGCTTCAAGCCCGCAGCCATGGCCAGCCTGAAAACAGCCATTAGCCCCTCACCCAGGCTGGCCAGGCACCACAATGGGACCTCCCCTATCCTGAAGGGGGTGTGGCCAGCCTGCAAACAGCCTTCAGCCCCTCACCCAGGCTGGCCAGTCACCCCAGTGGGACCCACACCCTGATCCAGGACACCCTTCAGGGCAAACAAGCTGGCCCCTACCCCTGCACCAGGCCTCTATCCTATATAATAAAAGGGTAATATAAAAATTGACCCTAATAGCAGACCAACTGGGAATGACTGGTCAGTATGACACACACTGACTACCAGGGGGCAGATACTCAATGCAGGAGCTGCCCCCTGGTGGTCAGTGCACTCCCACAGGAAGAGGTCCACTCAGCCACAAGCCAGGCTGACAGCTGCCAGCACAGTAGTGATGGCAGGAGCTTCTCCCGCCTCCACGGCAGCACTAAGGATATCTGACTGCGGCTTAGGCATGCTCTCTGCTAGCAAGTGGACATCCCCCGAAGGTTCCCGAGCTGCCAGAGGGATGTCAACTGAGGCCCAATCCCCTGGGGAGCAGGCCTAAGCCAGCAGGTAGACATCCTTGGAGGGGTCCCAGACTAGGAGAGGGACCTCACTGAGTGCACATATTTTTGTGCGCCAGGCCTCTAGTAGGAAAAATAAAAGCAAGTGTGTGACCATTACACTCACTGTTATATAATATAATCTGAATTGATTAAGGCAATGGTGTGCTGAACTGGCTCATACTACCTCAATAAGAACCAATGGCTAAATTTTTAGAAATTTTTAAGGCAGTAGTTAAAAACAGCCATTATTAAAATTACATAAATTACATTAAAATAAATGTAATATTCAAAACTCATCACTCTAATTATTGTATGACATTTTACTATTATTTATGCTCTTGAGGTTATTGCTATATCTCTGCTTTGGACATCCGAGAAAATCAGTGATTATATGAGTCACTTTGGGAGCTTGAAATGGGCCATGCGGCAGTATTTATAGCCTGGGAATTAGCCAATGCTATGCTGTGAACTGAATGTGCCCCCCCACCCCACCCCCAAATTCATATTTTGAAACCCTAATCCCAATGCGATGCTATCTGGAGGTGGGGCCTTTAGGAGGTAACTAGGTTATGAGGATGGAGTTAGCTAGCTAACACTCCTTCCCCCATCTGAGGATGCATGAGAGGATGGCCATCCGCAAACCAGCAAGAAGACACTCACCAAGAACTCTGCTCTTAGAATCCAGCCTCCAGAACCATGAAAAATAACTGTCTGTTGTTTAAACCACTCAGTTTATGGTAACTTGTTATAGCAGCCTGAACTAGACATGCTACAAATCAGGGCTTCCCCCACCCTTCCCACTACCCCCACCAGCACACCACCAGATTAAGTTGTTTCAGATTAAGAGAGTAGTGTCTGATAAATCTTAATAAAACATCTTAAGGAAATAAACATTCCCACAGTTGAGTGAAGATAGAAAAGACCAAAGGAATCTAAGGACTATGTTTGTAAGACAATGATAGCCTCTACTAGAATGTGAAGCTGACTGCTATTAGAGAAGAATCTCTATTTCTGAGAGAATTACATTGCCAATCATCATGGATTAAAAGTCGCCATATTGTTTGAGATTTACCTTTGGGTTTCCTAATTGTCTAAATACAGACAGTAGGATAAGAGAGCATTTAGCCCCTAAGTAGGGCACACTCACCTTCTTCAGCTATGGCCAGAAAGAATGAAAAAGAATAAACTCCCAGAGTTTGTACCTGAAGTTCACAGAGAACAGCTAAGTAAGAAGATTAACCCCCGTCCTCAGGGCTAACCAAGGAGCATTCCCCACCACCATCACAGGAGACCTTGACTATGTCTGCAGTGAGATTTCAAAAGTGCTTAGAAAGGTGACTACTGTGTCTCTCATTCTTCCCTTGTAGTCTCCTTGTTTTGTTCTTTATACTAACCAGCAGAGGAAGCAGAACCTGTTGTCTCTAGACCAAAAGGAATGACAAGTGAACCTGATACAGAGACCACTACACACATTCCCCCAATGAAGAAACCTCACATCACCCAGAGACCCTGCCTTTTAAGCTGGCTGCAGAAAACAGACTGAACTTGTGTTCAATGAGGAAAGGAATGAGTATGTTCTGCATGTAAGTAAAGACAGAGAATATTTTGTGAGCAGAAGGTAAATGGTGAGAGCCATGATTATTGTCTATTAAATATCCCCACTTCTTCTCCCAGGCTTTTGGTGTGATTACACTTTCCATATCCCTGACAATAGGTGTGACCTTAGGACATGTTCTGCCCAGAGAACTGTGAGCAGTGGCATGAGTGTCTTTAAGAGCAGTGCGTAACTTATCACTTCTTTTTTCCCCTTGGCCACAATGACCAGCAATATTCCCCAAAGTGGCTATTCCATTAGCATGAGTCCTGGAGAAAGGATGATGTGAAAGCTCCCAGCCAACCTGGGGAGAGCATGGGCCAGGAGCAAGAAGTAAAACTTGTGGCATCATCTAGCCCACTCTGACTGGTACAACCACAATTCCGTGGTTTTTTTGGCAATGTAAGTAGATGAAGCTGTGTTACATTTGATCACTGAAGCACACGCCAAAGGATTTCCTCTCACACACCAAGCAATGCACTCTGAAGACAGAAGAGTTGCCAAAATCCACAAAATAGTTTAAAGACATTTCAAAGCAGTGAAGTACTGGTGTGACCAAGTTATGCATTACTCAGGACTGCCATTAGATTGCCACATAGTAATTCGTCAAAATGTCACAGTGACTTTGAACAGAAACTGCTTAACTTCTGGCTGGCAACATATAACTTGACTGAGAGGAAAAAAATCCAATAGGAAAGTGCCAACACCAAAAACTGAGAAAGTGTGAGCAGCTTGGCAAGCACAGAGGATAAGATGCCAGTGTCAAAACAAAATAATTCTGAGTTTTAAGAAGTCATTCAAAAGATATAGGTGTTGAATTGACATTTATGAATATCTTCATGATACTCTTTTTTCTTTTTTTTCCTGATACTCTGTATAATTTCCTTATTATTCAAAAAAGTCTCATATTATACAAATTCACATCTAAAGTAGTCTTTAAAAATCTCTTTTTGACAAATATAAATGGAAATTCAAAGTGCTAGGAATGGGTTATGTCATAGCTTAATTGGCAACATTGTTCCTTCTCTCCTGATGGTACTCAACAAGTGTGTCTTAAAACCAATGGGGTCTTAGAATGAATAAAATGAAGTATTAGCAAAGTAATAGTCACCAACAATGATCACAGGATGTGACTGGCTGACAACTTATCATAATGTATATCCAACTGATTACTACCAGAGGGAAAAAGAATTAGAATCTCAATGCATTTTCCTTAGTGCGAGAGAGCAAGGTTCAATCACGTGATAAAAATTCCTTCTCCACGTGATTGTGGTTCAAATCTATGTGTACACACACATGTGTCATATGTTGTGTGTATTATATAATATGTACTCATTACATGCATGTACATATTTAACATTATTTATTTTAAGGGATTTTTTAATAAGTAAAGAATGAAGAGAAATGCCCCTATAAAGACACCCTCTTGTAAGTTCCAAGGGAATAACATTTTGGATTGGTAAACTGGATACTTCTATTCTACCAACCATAAATAAGTACAGAAGTAATGAATAGAATTTTTCCCAGGAAAAATGTTAAGTAACTGTGACTAAAAGCCTTTGTGTGGGGAAAAGAAAGGTTGTCTCAAAAGCAAAGCATCACTGTATCACTGTCCTGGGAGGAGAGAGCCTAGGGACCTCCCCCCACCCCCCTCTGTCCTGTGTGAGCTGACAGGTACCCTACATGCTGACTTGGGACACTGGCTTTAAGAAGTGGCCAGCTTTGGCAGCCTTACACGTTGCACACACAGCCTGTCGTGTAAAGTGTGAGCTGATGTATTATTGTCTGGAAACAGAACAGCCAATTAGTTTTCAAAGACAAATGTTTCAAGTTGTACAGCCATTATGGAGTTTTTTCCTCATCACTGCAAGTTTCTCTGACGCTCTTCTCCTCTAAACTTTTATGAGTCCCCAAGGCTGTGTCCTATCCTTTAGCACCTCGTTGTATTGGCCTCAAACACTGATTTCTTTTCTGTTACTTTCTGATAATATAAATACTTGAGTGTTAAAAACATGGCTTATGCTTTTCAAAACCTGTGATAGCAACAATCATAGTATTAATAATAATAAGTCACATTTCTGGAATGTCCACTCTGTGAGATTCACTGGGCTGGGTTTTACATTTGTTCTTTTAATTTTCATAATAACCCAGTGGCTAGTCATGCAACTGTTTAGGGACTGACATCCATGTCCTACTGTACTACACGGCCACCCATAGGCTTTATTTAATACATATTACCTAGATATAGAGAAATGAATATTTCAATGCAGACATGCATTAGTATAAATGCTGATAACTTTCCCTAACATATGCTGCTTATCTGGTCTGCCACTTTGGACACTGGTCACCTGATTTGGACACCTATCGTGTCTTTTAACTCGAAGTCTTATAGAGCCAACAATATAGTTATAATGCCAAACAATACATTTGAAATGGACTCAACCCTCACTATAAAACTAGAATTATATCAAATACATACTATAGAAGTACTTAACTGAACTATTTATAAGTTAAAGAATAAAAAGGAAAAAGACAAACACAGAGAGATTGATACATGATTTAAAAACCCTGGGAAGCCTGGAAATGAAGCAGAATTAAAATCTGTTTATACAGGCACTAAGAGATAAACACTTAGAGCGATCATGTGTGACAGCATGTTTGAGCATGTACATGTACTATACATTGCGGTTGCTCAAGTGCAAACCTCCAATATCCTCCCCACTCTGTTCCCGTTCTCTAAGGAATGTGGGAAAAGCTCAGCTATGTGAGGCCCATGTGCCATCCACACATCAGATTGCTTATTAAAATGCAAATTTCTGGGCACCACCCCAAACCTCTGGTGCCTTAGCTTGGGTTCCCGAGCAGCAGACCCTGAGACCAGAATCAGTAAGGGAAAGTGAGGCAAGGATGAAAAGAAACCAACACATAACACGTTAATGGGCAGGTGCCTGCTTTGGACAACTGGAGCTGAATCACTCTGTGGCTCTGGGCAATGCCGTACAGCCCTGCTTTTCAAACATTTTGGTCTCAGAATCCCTCTAGCCTATTAAAAACTATTAAGTGTGAGTCATATCAATCAATTCCTACCATATTAGACATTAAAACTAATTTTTATTAAGAATTTATTATGAATTCACAAGCATACATTCCATTGGCCATCATAGGAGTAACTATCACTTCTGGGAAACTCCCCTTATTACCCTTGAAAGAAAAATCAGAACATACAAGGCAAACAATATATTTGTACTTGTTCAAAACAGTTTGATCACACAGACCTCCTAAAAGGATTTCAGGGTTTCCCAGAGGTCCCTGGAATTATTCTGAGAATCACTAATGTAGCACAGAGCTCAAAGTTGTGTCACTTAAGGATAGAATACTTGTTCCAACTCCCATGTGTGGTTGTTTGGGATACACTAACTCCCTGGAATTTCCAGCCTGCCATGCATGCAGGTTAAATATGTCTCTGTAGCTAGAGCAAAGTCCAGATAGAGAGCTGTAGTGTGGAGTCTCCGGAATAAACAGGAATAGGAGGTGCCCGGGGAATACATGCATTTGCACTGGCACACCCGCCACACCTGAGCACCTCCGCAATATTGAATGCACATTCCAGCACTAATGCATGAGGAGCACAACATCTTGGGTCCTTGGAGAATCACCTGACTCCAGTTGATCACTATTCCTTTTGGTTTTCCTCTTTCTAGTCTACACTGTGGTGGTTCTACTTTAGTATCAGAGCATCCAATATTATTCTTAGAGAACTATTGATCTGGTCACTGCAATTGCTCAAAGTTCATACTTTATTCACTACAGGTGGCTCTCAAATGTATAATGAGGTTGATTTCTGCTAATACATTCTATAAAACTTCAGCACCTGTCACTTACAATTCCAGAATTGGCTGCTTACTAATGCACTGCTAAAATCCAGCCCTGTCTCTCCTGCTTCAATATCCAGTAAGCCATGTCTGTGTCTCCACTACTATGGGAGAGAAATTTATAGCCTCTGGCATTTGGGTAGAAATAAATATCTTCCAGATTATGCCTCAAAAGAAAATAATTCTTCATTATGAAAAAATAATGTTGTCAGTCTCTAACATCCTACTGCTTGTCCCAGAGAAGGAAAGTGAAGGTTTTTAAGTTCTTCCAATCCAGTTCACAAAACTAATCAAGGAGACAAAATTCAAGTCAGGCTCTTTTTGTCCAGAAATAGAAATGAATGTCAGGGTTCAAGGGGGGGTGCGGCACATAAGCATACAGGATGTTGCAGGAGGATAAAGGACTAACACAGTGGTTCTCAACCTGTGGGTTGTGACCCCTTTGGCGGTCCAACAACTCTTTCACAGGGGTTCTTAAGACCATCCTGCATATCAGATATTTACATTACGATTCATAACAGTAGCAACATTACAGTTATGAAGTAGCAACAAAAATAATTTTATGGGTGGGTCACAACATGAGGAACTGTATTTAAAGGGCCAGAAGGTTGAGAACCACTGAACTAACATATACTGCTTGTGGTGCTACAGCCTACTCATACCAGCTCACGAGAGTTGAGAGTGCACATTTTTTCCCCGATTCTGCCAATTAGCAATGTCTCATTGGTAGCTGACACTAGCCATGGAAGAAGGAATATTAGAAATATTTACACCAGGAAAATTGGCAAACACTAAAAACAATACCTTCTAAAAAAAAAAAAAAAAAAGGCTGGTTGTTGAACATTTACCAACACACCACAGGTAAGGAATTCCAAGGTGAGACTCCGCTACCAGTAGCAACTACCTTCTGCTTGTCCCGTTGTCCCGGTTTCTTCCCCAAGCTTATGCACTCTCCCATCTATCCAGGACAAACTCCACTCCTTCCAAGTTCTTCAAATATTAGAATTTTCTACTCACAAATCTTTCAGCAATGCCCCCATTTCTAATGCCCTGTTCCTACAGCTCAGTGGCTCCTAAATACAAAGATGTGCATCCCAGGTCTCCTCCCATGGCGGCACCAGTCCCTCTCTCGGGAACTCTCTTCATTGCTAGGATTTTAAAAAAATAATCATCCTATTTCTCATATTCTCATTCTGTTGGGTGTAGGGGCAGTCATTCCCCAAAGAGCTCCATTCTATTTGGCCTAGAACAGGAAGGACCTGTAAAGAGTCCCCAGTTTAGTCTCTATCAGTACAAGATGAGAAGGGAGGCAGGACAAGCTGAAGGAAGTCATCACTCTCACGGCCAGGTAAACTTCCTTCTTTGCAAATTCTATAACGGAACCCCTAACGTTGCTGTGAGATTTGTTTAAGTATGTGAAGAAAGGAAAACTAGCACTCAGAAACCCGGATGTGCATCGTAAGAAAGATGTTTTACTATACCCCACTCTCAGGTTCTCCCCATCACTAAGACCTGCTGAGTCCTATAGAGAGAACATTAGCAGACATAGGGTGGAGTGTAAAGAAAGTCATTGACCAGGAAGATGAGCATCCACAGATATGGTGGAGCCACACTAACTCCATCCTCAAAACGAACTACAATTTTATATTCTGTGGAGGACTGGTCCTTGTGAAGGAGAACAGAGTGGCCTACGAATTACTCTGCGGCTTTTTTCCCTTTGGTGGTGTCTCTGCAGAGAATGGAGAGCTCAAAGCTGCTGAGAAACACCTTGATTTTATTTTTTCATCAAATCATGGGTGCTCTCGTGGGTGTACAATCAGGATTGGCTGGCCTCTCTGGAACTTGTTGGCAGATATATAGACAATGAAAAGTAATAAATGGTCTTGCCCAAAAAATAGTGGCCAAAACAGATTGACACAGCGGCCTGAACCATCGGCACAGCCTTTGTCTCCCTCTATGGGCCACATCTCTCACACCCAGATATTGATCAACAAATGGAAATCTACCCTAAACAAGGATGGCTAAGAAGATGGTGAAGGGAGTGCTTGTAACAGGGAAATCATACGTCTCTGTAAATATAGCCCATCGCTAAGGGTCAGCTGCAGTATCTCTTTCATACGAAGCTGTAACTTGGAAAGAGGAAAAAAAAACAAACAAAAACACAGACAAACACAAGCTTTTCCATGAATGGGCAAGATCCGAGAAAGCACTAGTTTGACTCAGGAGGAAAAGCTGGGCACAAAATAACAACTTCACAAGAGAGGACAGACCCAATGGGATGGCTAATTACACAGCTTGTCCTACCTCTCCAAAAAAGAAAGAAAAATCCACATGCTTTAAGCAAAAAATGATGGCTCAATAAGATCCCAGTTCCCTGATTACATTCCTACTGGCTTTTTACATTAATTGGTGAGCTGGTTTTCAACAAAATGGTGCTACCTGCTTCCTCCTCACCTCAGCTATTACAGAAACTGCAGCCCAGTACAGAGCTTTCTCCTGACAGCTGTAATGGAAAGGTAAACACAGCTTTGCAATTACATTTCAAATGGTGTACTCTTGCCTCATGAAGGCAAAAATATCCGGAGCTTCCTGGCACCAAGTCTGCTCTAGAAGTGCACCCACCAAGAACCGAGACCCCAAGCAGCTCTTCCTAATCAGTCCAGACAGAAGTAACCAATGAGCACCAGGGAGGTTTGCCCCAAATGGACAGACTTGTGAATGACTATGTGTTTAATGCATGATATTAAAGAATTAGGGAAAAATATGTGTATGTGCATCAATGGGTTCTACCCTCTAACCTGTTCTCATCTAGACTACCCCACTCTCTCCATCATTTCAACAAATACTCTCTTGACGCCACAAAAGTTATTTCCAAAGGCAGTCAGTGATTTATTCCTTTCAAATAATAGTTAGGTCAACAAATTTCTCTCCCAACACAATCACTGGGGCAGTTCTTCAGAGTTGATCAAATTTTAGGGTCACAGCAAACAGTCCACAAGAATATGTTAATCCACTTCAAGCAGCAAAGGACGAGGGGTGATGTTGTGGTGCTTTAATTCCAGCTCTATAATGAACTACTGTGGACTCTGGTCAAGGTCTATGACATTTCTGTGCCTTTGGGTCCCAAGTACAAAATGAAAAATTACACCTAACCATTGGTCTGCTATTCGAGGATTAAATAAGACAATGCATGTGAAAGCTTAGCCCTGGGTCTGAGAACATTTTATAAAAGGTAGTTATTGCTTCATATCCAGAACTTAAGGTGCCAATATGGGTAGGAAAAGGTCAGTGCTCTTGCGGATTAAGAATCTCATAATAATGGTCTATTTCATTGCATGCGGTTAGGTTAGAAGCATAAGAATCAAGAGAAGGTGAAAGAATTTTGTTAATAACTTTTGGGGTATCTGCTGAGCCTCTAGGATCCCTCCCCATTCACAGGAGTGGCTTCCAGCAGCCACATCGAGAGCTCGCAACCCTTCCCCTCCTGGCTGTAGCTTAGTGAGTTCAATCAGGGAAGGACACTTGTCCCAGGCCAGAATGATGATGAGCTTTGTCATCTTGGAATTTAGAATCTCAATAAGGAGTATTGAGTTAGTCTCCATAGGTGTCCCAGAATAATAAGACGTTTAACAATAAAAGCTAAGAACAAGCACATGGAATGGAGATAAGAGATCTGGTCTTAAGAGGGAGAGAATAACATGGCAGATACAGGGAGAGAAGCAGAGAATAGAAGTGAGAAAAGAGACCTCGAGACACCCCTACACAAACAATATAATAAATATTTTCTCCCTTTCTTGCTGATGCCAGAGCAAATTGGTTTCTATTATTCTCTCAAGAATAATATCAGGTGACAGATTTAGCCTTTTTTTTGGCCAACAAAATGACCAGTTGCGACAGAGGAGCCAGGAGACTACAGAAAGCCACAAGCTCCAGGGCTTCTGGTCTTAACCGAATGGCTTGTCCATTAAAATTCCTGCAGAACTATTAGACCTTAATATCTCATGTTTCCCACATTGAGGCCAAACTTCTCCCCTAAACACCATACCTATAAATCTAATTGCACACTAGAATTTAATTATCAGTATCAACATCAGAATTCTCCATTAAACATGTACTGGGCAAGCAAGCACTCCATCAACCCCACATAATTCTCATTTTACATATTTAGAAGTTAAGGCTGAAACAGTGACTCACACAGAGATTTGCAGAAAGGGGGAGAACCCAAGCCTGTTAGACTTCACCAGGAAGTCTGAGCTCTTTTCTCTCCATTATGTTTCTCAGGAATGTCCCAAAACTCATCACAATAGACAAATTAAAAATAAACTCACCGAACTGGCATGAGGGAAGGCCTGGGGTTGAATCCTGGTTTCCTTTCTTCACAGTTGCGTGATCCAAGGCAGTCAAAATCGGGGCAAGAATACCTGCCCTACTTACCTGCTCACCCAAAATCGCCAGGAGGATGAAGATACGGATGTGGAAGCACCATATAAATACTAAAGAAGCACGCAATTTTACCACTCCTGTCATTTAGTTTTGTGGTTTCAGCAATTATTAAATTAAGATTTTTTTAAAAAGCACCTGTGCTGTATTCTGTTCAGAGTCTTTGTGATGCTTAAATTAATTGTATGTGAAAATATTTTATAAACTCTACAAGGCTATGTAAACTCAAGAAATTAGCATATTAACTTAACCTTAAATTTATTGCATGTCTTCCTCAGGCTTTTTCAACACAGATAAGGTACATTACATCTGAAAGTTTGTAATTCTTAGAGAAGGCAGAAAGTACTGGCAATTATGAAGCTCTAAGTAGAAAGTACAAATTATTTTAAGACAACATCCTTATCTGCCTCTCTTACTGATCTCTGACTACATTTACCTTCTCTGAATCCTTTGTGCAGCCTCCACAGGTTCCTCAGGAGGCTTCCTGTTAGCCTTGTATGTAATTGCCAGACAAGTATTTGCTCCACACCCGCAACCCTTTCTGGACTGTGTCTGGATGATAGCAAGGTGCAGGAACGCTTTTGATTACTAAACCATCTACTTCAAAGACGTTCATCTCCAATAAACACATTGCCAGTGACACAGCTAGATGAAGAGCCAGGCCATCCGCGCACGAAGTTCCCCTTTTCAGAAAGCCCTGGGCGACCAGGATTACTGACCTTTTGAACGACTCCACTTTTCCCTTCCGGTACTTTAATCCCAGCCCTGAAGTTTTAAATTCACCAATAAAGAGCGAACTCACCACCCCCAGGCACCCCAACTGCAATCTCACAGTTGCTCCAATTTTCAACCCAAGATGCTCCACCCACACACCCAGGCTCTCCCTCCTCAAATCCCCACTCCCTCCCCCCACCTCCCCGCCCCCCACCTTCCAGCCTTTCCACTCCATGACCCCAGGAGCTCCAATCTGCAACTCTCCAACAATCCAACTCAGACCCCAGGCACCCAGCCACAACCCCACTCACTCCACCAGCAACCCTTCTCTACCACAAACTTAGTAGCTTCATTACAAAACAAATGTATTATCTTACAGTTCCGTAGGTCAGAAGTTCAGCGTAGGTCTCACTGGGCTAAAAATCCAGGTAGCAGCAGGGTTCCCTTCTTCCCCGGAGACTCTAAAACAGGGGTGGGGGACCTTTAATCTGCCAAGCGCCACTTGGATGTTTATAACATCATTCTCAGGCCATACAAAGGTATCAACTTAAAAATTAGCCTGCTATACTTGGTCAGACATTTAATTAACTCACCCCTTAATGCCTCAGTAGGGCTGGGCCAAATGACTTGGTGGGTCTTCGGGCCAGACATTCCCTGTCTCAGCTCTAGAATATAATTCATTTATTTGCCGTTTCCAGCTTCCAGTGGCCACCCACACTCAACTCATGCCCTCCTTTCTCCATTTTCAAAACTAGCAAGTTGCATCTCTCCAGGGGTCCTCAAACTTTTTAAACAGGAAGCCAGTTCACTGTCCCTCAGACCATTGGAGGGCCGGACTATCGTTTAAAAAAAAACTATGAACAAATTCCTAGCACACTGCACATATCTCATTTTAAGCAGGACAGGCAGCGGCGGCAAAAACACCCGCATGTGGCCCGCGGGCCGTAGTTTGCGGATGCCTGCAGGATACTCTGTACTCACACTTCCTTGTCTCTCTGCCTCTTCTGCCTTCCTCCCTCCCTCCCTGCCTGCCTTTTAAGGATTTGTGATTACACTGAACACACCTGAACATCCAGATAAATCCTGCTACAGTCAGCTGATTTCAACCTTAATTCCACCTGCAACCTCAATTACGGTTTGCCAGATGCTAAGGTTCCAGGGGTAAGACCTGAGCATCTTTGAGAACTGTTCTACCTGCCACAGTGACATTCTTAAAGGGGGTGTGAAAGCAAGCCTTGTAGAAACTTGGGAAGAGCTTTCTAGACACGGAAAAGTGAAACCCAAGGCACTTAAGGCATATGTGTTCTCGAAAACTCAAGACTGAAAGGCTTGCATACATTGTCAGTGCTAGTGCTGAGTAAAGCCAAACTTACATAGGGAATGGATTTTTTTAAAAGCCTGGTATAAAATAAGGAGAAACTTAAAGCTTTGTTTTGTTTAGAGATTTAAGATAATCTATTTCCACCAATTAGAAAGAAGGGTAAATGTGAAAATAATTATTTAAAATTCACAGACACCAGAGCAACTGGCTGTTTTGTCATTTTGCTTTGTAAAGTCTCACAGAATTGCAGAACATCATTGCTGCAAGAGTCTTCAGAAGACATTTTATACCTTAAGCACTGACACCGAGTAGATGCTCAATCATTTTTTCTCTGAATACCCTCAAATTTCTAGGTTCCATTCCTACCACTCCTCCAGGTATTTCTTGGAATCACCTCCAAGATTCATTTACTCCACCATAAGCATCTAGAGCAGCAGTTCTCAACCTTGGCTGCATGTGAGAATCACCTGGTAATCTTTTTAAAATCCTGATTTCTGGGCCTCATCCTCCGGAAATTCTGTTTCTTTGTTACTAATGTTGTGGCCCCACCCCATAACAAACAGAATTTCCGGAGGATGAGGCCCAGAAATCAGGATTTTAAAAAGATTCCCCGGTGATTCTAACGTGCAGCCAAGATGAACCGCTGCTCATCACCTGGTTCTAATTGTTCCTACAGCTCTGATGAAGTCTCTGTTCTTCCTATGTTGTTTGACATTTTCTTGTCATTCATGAGCCAATTCATTCTCTTTTATTAAGGTTCTCTCACAACCTAATGACTTGCAACCTGGGACACACAGAGGGGGACCCTGAAAACCAGCAAGGGAGTCTCATTCACAGGTGCTATAGTTAGTGAGAGAACCAGAACGCAATAAGGGTTTGATTCCCCCACTGAATTGCCTTTGGGATATCTCTCCATTGAATAATGAAACAAAATTTTTGGACTGGAACACGCGATGTTCCCCTGGGCAGAATTGTTCCCAGGCTCTTGTCCGTAGGAGTTGAAGAATGAATCCATGGGTGGAAGGTGGTATAGCAAAGGTGGAAATTTATTGAAAAACAAGTACAGAATCACACCTGGGGAAGGGGAAAGACTCTCACAGCACAGACTCCCACGTGGGGAGGGGGAAGAGTCCCACTGAGTTCCTTTTCTCTATGGCTTATAAAGGCTGCAGATCTTGGTGCCTTGACATACCCTCTGATTGGTCACTATTTCCTTGGATTGGTTATTATAATAACTCCTGGGCTCAAAGGTTAAACCTCACAGAGGACGTGTGAGGTTCCCCCACCTTCTTATCATTTACCTATTCCCTTTGGGCTTTCTTCTTCTCCTGGTGAAGGGCTTCCTTCCCTTTATTTTGTAAATAGAGACCTTTTGCTCTTTTCAGCTCCCTCATTCTATGGAAATATACTTGTTGCAGCTTTTCGGCTCCCCCATTCTATGGAGATATACCTTCTGCTGCTCTGCAGCCCTGTGCATGGTCCTCTTAATTTCCAAAATTTCTAAAATTTCCTAAATCTGCCCTTTTCACCCCTAAAATTTCCTGTTTCAATAGTATAATCCAAATGATAGATTCTACCTTTAAGATTCCCCGTGAATTTGAGGGGGCACAAATAATATTGAGAATATGTTGATTTTTTTTCTGTCACTGTGCTTTTGCTTTTGTTTCTAATTCTTATCCAGATTCATCATGCCCTACCTTTAGCCAGATGAGTTATTTTGTCTCGCATAAGATACAAAACTGAACCTCTAGACTGCAAGTTTAATACAATTATTAGATAAATAATAATATTGTCTAATATTCATTGACTATTTATTATGTGCCAGGTGCAATTCTAAGCATTTTACATTTTTTAAAATTGCATGTTTATACTTTCTTTTTGTTATTTAAATAAGTTGTTATTGATTTCAGAGAAAGGAAGGGAGAGGGAGAGATAGAAACATGGATGAGAGAGAAACATCAATCGGCTGCCTCCTGCATGCCCCCTACTAGGGATCGAGCCCAAAATTTGGGCATGTGCCCTGACCAGGAATCGAACCAGTGACCTCCTAGTGCAAGAGAGGACACTCAACCAACTGAACACACCAGCCAGGCTCCTTTTGTTATGTTTCACAAAATTATTTTCACAGAAATATTTTACTTCACCTTGAAAATTATTCTATAAAATTGGAAGTGGGACAATTTTTATCCACTTTTCAGACGGGAAAATGCAGATTCAGATGTTAAGTGGCTTTTTCAACGTCCCAAGTTTTCTGCCTCCAAATCTTGTACCTCTACTTAAAAAATATATACTCTCTCAATATAAAATACCAAAAATAAAGACAAAGACACCACAATAACACTAAAAGTAAATATTTAAAAAAATGTAGATACTTTACATGGGCAAGACATTACTTTCTAATAAATTCCCAAGAAACAATTCCCAAGGAAAAACACATGACAAATGTTAAGTCCTTTCTACAAACTTATCTCCTACATTTAAAGTAAAAACAACACAACATACATATTAAAACCAGGATATTAAAAAGGAGTTTTTAAACTTTACTTTGAACACCACAAAGATGGTTGCTAAACTATTATATGTTTAAAATATCAGCAGAAGTTTGGAGTCACCTCTGAAGTGAACAAAAAGAATCACTTTTTCAAAGAAACATTTTGATAGGCTATCTACCACTTTTGTTCCTAAGAAATTATGGCTCTAACTTGAGAGACCTTCAGAGGGATTTCAATTAAACTAAATCTTTCTTCGCAGGATTTAAAAATTAATGTTCACCAGATTTCTTGCCAGCTCCCCAGGAAGAAGTAAGTTAAGGTTCTAAAAATTTGCTGAACATCAGATTCAAGTAATGTGTCAGTATGAATGGAGTGAATATAATAACCTGAGAAAACAGAACCTGAATTATACTAAGAGAATCTACAGATCCACTGAGGAATTCTGAGGTTTAGAGATTACTGTTAAGGGCAAAGCAATGTTAAGATTTTAGAATTCTGACACTAAAAAGTGCTCACGTTTATCAAGAGTGGGCTTGAAATTCAGTAAAACTGAAGCGACCTCAAATGGTTATGAACCTATGAACCTACCTAACTTTTCTACTCTCTGAGAGAAATTATTAGTGAATGGTGAATGTCCATTTACAAGGTGTCCCCAAAAAATGTATACACATTTTAAAGGTTGATTTCTATTACATTTTGAAAAATGAAATGTATTTTAATAAGCACTGACTTTATAATTATTCAGTGTGTATACATTGTTGGGAGGACACCCTATATGTGGATGGTAATTACTTTTAATATATTTTTCTTTTGTTAATGTATTTACTTTAGTTTATTTTTATTGATTTCAGAGAGGAAGGGAGAGGGAGAGAGGGATAGAAACATCAATGATGAGAGAATCATTGATCGGCTACCTCCTGCACACTCCCTACTGGGGATCAAGCCCACAACCCGGGTATGTGTCCTTGACTGGAATTCAACCCAGAATCCTTCAGTGTGAAGGCCGAGGCTCTATCCACTGAGCCAAACTAGTTAGGGCTATCTTTTAATTTCTTCCACTCTCTCAAATGATATCCTAAAATACTTCTGCTGTTTCTGGAATATTCTTTGCCTCTGGTGTTAAAAATTCCTGTTCCAGTTTCCAGTTTCTCAAATTATAGCCCCATCACTCTACTTTTAGTCATTAGAAACATACATTCCTATATATATATCATGTGTGTGTGTGTGCCAGGTATTTTTTTCTAGATCCAGAATGTTTAGCATGATTTATTTTTACTGTCAATATGCCCATTGGTATATTGTGAATAAAACATTAATTTATACAGATGTATATGTATAACAATTTGTGATAAATGCTAAGTCATACACCTTGTAGAGGTTTCTCTGATCTTTTTATTAGATAACCACCACCCTTCTCCTGTCTTTATAAAACACCTTCAGCTACGCCTCTGATAAGCACTTATCACACCTGTAGCCAATTTTATGGCTTAGAGTTCTAGTCAGTACCAGGGTGGACACGAAATAGTCAGTAGAGAGTGTATAAAAGAAACCAAGGCATTCCCATGACCAATATTAAGAATTCTATTCTTTATTAGGATCAGGAAAAAAAGTAAAGATCTGATTATAAATTTGTTGTATCTATAGCTTTACCTCCCAAACTGTAGAGAATGAGATTGATATTCAAACAACCCCAAGTTCAAATTCTGACCTGCCTCCCACTAACACTTTTTATTTATTCTTCAAAGCCTTAATGTCTTCATTTGTCAAACTAAGACAATAATACTTGCTGCACAGTGTTGTAATTCCAAATAATGAGATAATGCATGTAGGGGGTATGGTTAAGTACCTGACACATAATAAATAATTAAGTGGGAGTTATGATTATGATTATTCATGATGATTACCATGTATTCATTTATCTACTCAACAAAAAATAATTAAGCTTATGCTACCATATTTCCTCAATTCTGAGAAGAACATTTTTGACATTTTGACATTTTTTAAGTTGAAGTGATAATTCCATTAAATATTCACTATGTAGATTTTTTTCTTGCAAAGATATCTGCTAATTTGACAGAAACAATATCCTAAGACTGTGCTAGAATGTGGAGGGTGACAAAAAACAAGAAAGCACTTACCCTCTTGGGATTTGCAGGCTCTGATGCCAGAGGAATCACGTGGCTTCAGTTTGTCTTAAAAACCTGGAGCTGCTACTACCTGCTTCTGTATCTTAACTTACCCTGACTGGTCCAGAGATTTGAGCCATGGCACGCCACTTTGAAAATCTGATGGAAGTTATGGTTTTCCTCTCTAAGACATGAGTACATGTATGTATTTAGAATGTTTTTCTCATACAATATTAGGAATTTTGTGGACTCTCCAGAGATAATTCATGGTCTCCCCAGTAAGAATCTATGAAACCTATGAAGTAGGTAAGAGCTCTTGTTTACTCCCATATGAAAAGTCCCCAGTCACTCTGCAGGTCACTTTGTGATTCTACAATCCTGCAAGTTTAAGCATAAATATGTCCTGAGGTTGAAGAGTGCAGTGCAGAGCTAAGAGAGTACCTGACAACAGTTTAAGCTGGGCCGATAGCCAAAAGAATCATTTTAATTTCTTTCCCAAGTTTAAGGGGAGAGGAAGGGGAATTTCTATCAACCTTCAAAAACATAACCTATAACTTGTTACTTTTCTCATTCATATAGTGCAAGTCAACAAGCCACAGTGTCAGTGTTTGATTTATCTTCCTTTAGGATGATCCATCTTTCCAGCTAAGTGTTCATTACCCCAAATCTAGACTTGTGATTTGGCTGTGTCTCAAGGCTGTAACTATAAATGTCAATGTAAACACACATCTTCTAGAAGGATCAAATCAAAACAATCCATTTTCAGGAAACCAATGTGCAAATGTATCATTATAATATAATTTCTTTAGTTCATAAAGCTCTGGTCAAAGTGCATGTCCAAAAAAAAAATTTCTAGTGGGAGGCTGATATGAGCCACTAGGTTTTCTCTTCTTTAACAAAGACAATTTATCAGGCTGCACACAAGAGCAGTGTCTGTATGGCTCTATTTAGATATGAAAGGAATTGGGGAGGGGGTTGAAATAGGCAGGTTAAGGAATTTTTAAAAATTAAGGGGTCCATGGAAAAACACAGGGCTACTGAGTTGCAAAAGGGAACATTTCCATAAGACAAAGGAGTTGGGAGAAGTTATATTTCCATAGGACAAGGGAGCTGAGAGTAGCAAAAGGTAGACATTTACAAAACAAAGGGAAGGAGGAAGGAAAGCCCAGAGGGATAGGAAAACAATAAGGGAGAAGAAGGAAGGAACTTCAAGTATTTCACGTGAGACTTGAGCTCAGGAGTTGCAATGGTGAGCAAATCAAAGGGGAATAGTGACCAATCAGAGAGGGTATCGAGGCACAAAAACTGCAACCTTTATAAACCTGGAAAATGGGACTCAGGGGGACTAGTCCCCTCTATTCATGGGAGTCTGTGCTGTGGGACTTTTTCCCTCTCCTCATGTGGGAGTCTGTAGTTGTTCTTCAATAAATTTCCACCTTTATTATACCATC
The DNA here is from genome assembly GCA_004026665.1 of Murina feae. Classification (NCBI taxonomy): domain Eukaryota; kingdom Metazoa; phylum Chordata; class Mammalia; order Chiroptera; family Vespertilionidae; genus Murina; species Murina feae. The sequence goes on from PVJC01013316.1 coordinate 37,572, forward strand.
TTCCATCTATGGTTTCATTCTTCAACTCCGACAGACAAAGAGCCCAGGAGAAACCATCCTGCGCAGGGGAACACCATGCTTTCTAGTCCAAAAATACCATTTCAGATGGAAGTTTGGAGCAACCAAAGGCTTTGCCAGGGGGCTAAAGTCCAAAGAGAGGAGATCCCAATTCAAAAGCCAAGGTCAGTATGCAGTTACAGAACCAAGGTCTAAGATCAGGAAGCACCCATTTGTGGCAGGTTGGTTTCAAGAGCATAGAGATGAGCTAAGCTAGAAATCAAACATGGTCTCCAAAGGCTAATTGTCCTATATAATAAAGAGGTAATATGCAAATTAACTCTCATGTCCTCATAAAATGGCTGCCTACAACCAGGCCAGCAGGGAGGTTAGTGAGGGACGACCAAATGACTGAACAAGCAGGCTGCATGGGGCAACCAGGCTGGTGGAAGGTGGGAGGGCATGAGGGGCGACCAGGCAGGCAGGGGGGGAGAAGTTGGGGATGAACAGGCCAGCAGAGGGTGCAGTTGTGGGCAACCAGGCTGGCAGAAGGGAGAGTTAGGGGTAACCAGGCTGGCATGGGGGGGAGTGTAGTTGGGGGCAACCAGGCCAGCAGTGGGGGAGGGCAGTTGAGGGTGATT
>PVJC01013317.1:0-38212 GCA_004026665.1 Murina feae
AGTTTTTTCTCCTATAATTGATACACTGTTCCTTTAAGGCGGCCTTCTAACTACTAACGAAGCCTCCTCTGCTTCACCTCGCAGAGTCTATAATGAAACAATTGTTACTTTTACTGGTTAGGTTGGAGCTGCTCTTTCCTTCAGCTCCGGAGGATTCTATGATTGTTACAATGTTTCAAAACTGCTAGAGGCAGTTTAATTGGAGCTGAGCTGAGGGGCCGAAGCTTCACTTTCGCTCCTGCCGCAATGGAAAGGGCTGTTTACTCAGGTCCGTGAGTGGCGGCCGCCATGTTGGCTGGGCTAATTTGCATACAGCCGCTCTGATTGGCTGGTGGGCGTGGCTTACCCTGTCTCGGAGAAACGGTTAATTTTAATATTTCGCTTTTATTAGTTTAGATTATTCTCACTTAACATGAGATCTATCCTCTTTAACAAAATTTTAGTATATAACACATTATTGTTGACTATAGATACAATGTTGTATAGGAAACCTCTAGAGCTTATTCATTTTATTTAAGTGAAACTTTATGCCAGTTAATTAATAATGTTTCATCCCACCCACCCCCAGCCCCTGGCAACCACCATTGAGAAGTTTAGAGCAAGAGAACAATTTTATCTGATTTACATTTTTAAAGTATTTATCTCTGACTCAGTGGTTCTCAATAAGGGATAAATTTAGTCTTGGTCCCCCAAGAGACATTTGATGGGGTCTGGAGACATTTTTGGCTGGCAAAACTGGAGTAGGTGGGCTACTGGAATCTAATGAGTACAGGCCAAGATGATAACCATCCTACAATGGATAGGACATTCTCTCCCACAAAGAATTACCCATCCAAAATATCAATTGTTTTGAGGTTGAGAAACCCTGCAAGCTGTGGTGCAGAAAACAGATACTGCAGATTTGAAGAACGGAAACCAGTTAGTCTAGGCAAGAAATGATGGGCTTAGAGTAGGGTGATAACTGTGGCGTTGGTAAAAAGTGGTCTGACCCAGAACATATTCTGAGGGAATAACTAATGGGATTTCTGATAGATTGGAAACAGGGTGTGAGGAATAGAGGGCAGTTAATGTTTTAGGTCTCAGTATCTAAAAGAATGAGGATGCCATTTACTGAGGTGGGGAACATTTATAGAGGAACAGATGAGAAATGGAGAAAAATTAAGAGTTTAGTTTGGAACATGTTAGGTGTGAGATGACTATTAGACTTCCAAGAGGAAATACAGAACAGGCTCATGAGTCTGGAGGTAGGGGAGATGGTCCAGACTGGACTTCAACATTTTAGGAAACATGAACATACAGTATTTAAAGCCATGGGACTGGATGAGTTTACCTTGGGCGTGAGTGTTGGTAGTGAAGAGGAGAACTCCAAGCCCTGGATCCCTGAGCATCCCAAGCCATGAAGAGCTGGCAGAAAGGACAGCCACTGAGAGAGGAGGAAAACCAGGAGAGGCTGGTGTCCAAGTGAAGAGAGGTATCACAGAGGATGGCATAAACCCTTGTATGAAAGGCTGCCCTGGGATCAAGTAAGAAGAGAGTAGGAAACTGGACACAGGGTTGTGGTAAGAATTATGAGCTAATAAAAATCACTGTGTTTCATAGACTGGAACAGGGCTATAATATAAAGGGTTATTTCTATAACTCTTTCTATAAAATCTGACCTCCAATTTTCATCTCTTATCAGAATTGCATATGTAGATGCTAGTATGTTATGTCCTTTGGCAATCATTGCCATAAGAGAAGAGAGGAAGCAGTAAGAAAACTGAAACTTTCAATTAAGATTCATAAACATCGAGTTTGGATAGAGAATCTGAGCAGAGGCAAGGTTCTTTTGCATATAATCAAGATGTGATTAAACGTAGTGGCTCCTAGTTGATATTTATCAAGAAGACAGGCTCAGCCTCCAGCCTTGTAATGATATCTGTTGGTATGGGGTTGCCTGAACCTGGAACTCATTTTAATGACATATCCCTGGATTCAAAGAAGCTTCATTCTTCTCTGGTGCTTTACCTTTGAGAGTCTCACCCTGAGTTTTATCTTCAATGGTGCAAAGTGCAATTCCCTAGAGTCAGATCTGATCACACTTTTGAGTTTTCATAATTATCCAGGCCTTTCATACCTCTGAATAAGGATCTCCCATAGAAAAGAGAATGGACTCTCTCATCCTACATTAATCAAACTCTGTCTCCCTCTACAATCTTTCTCAGTTATTTGCGTAAAACATTCACCAAGGCTAGAACAAAGGATACACACAGCCTTCTGACCAGGTTTTGAACTTAGATAGGTAATCTTGGTTAGGGGTAGGCTTGAGTTAAGTATTGAGGATCATTAGGATCCTCTTCTCTTTGGCCTGATCTCTATGTAGGAGACCACATTAAGGTAAGGAATGCATTGGGTTAGAATCCTCTGAAGTTTAGAGTAGGTAGATCTTCATTTGGAAGAACAATGACATGGCAATCATGCAACATATTATCTTAATCATAATAATAATCACTACCACTGTTTATCCAGTATGTGTAAGCATTATCACATTTAATCTCCCTAACAACTTTTTGAGTTAACAATAATGACTATTTCATAATAAAAAATGAAGTTCAAATATGTTACATAAGTTATCCAAAACCACACAATTAATGAATGGCAAAGCTGGGAAGTCAAATTTCAGTTGATCTGACTTCAGAACCCAAGGGGTCAATTGCTATGTTATCCTTCCACAGCAATACAGCAGATAAAACTTCAGCTTAGGATGAGGGATTTGCCTTCTAAACCAAGCTCCAACATTAATTTTGAGGGTGACTTTGGGAAAAGCCATTTAATCTCTCTGAGTTTCAGCCTAGTTTCCCTCACCTGTAAACTAATCAGGATGACCTGGATGATCCCCAAGGCACATTTTCTAGCACTTGTGTGTCTGATTCTACCTCAAGATGTCAGAAATTTAAGTGCTCTCATTTGGAAGCAGTGTACTAATTTTCCAAGTACAGTAATCTATTATTGCATTTTATCTTTGCAACAACTATGAGGCAGGCAAGCATCATTCCCTCTCTTGTGTTTTACATACAGATGGAGAAACAGACTTGAAATGAAGTAGGTACCTTGTCCATGGTTAACACAGCTACTCCCCAGTTGACTGCTTTAATATATCAGGTATCTCTCCTCCTCCTTTACCTCAGGCATTTTTCTCTCTACTGGGCCTACCCCATTTCTCATTTCCCAAAAAAATTTCATTACTAATTTAAATGTTATGGCTAAAAATCTAAAAGAAGGGTATACACAGGGGCCCCCTCCCCATCAGAGAACTGAACAGGTTAAACAACAGGAACAGGGAAGATCAAGCTCACCAGACACAGAGACTCAGGCTGAGTGCCCATCCAGACAGGATGCAGGAGGAAATGGTGGACATCCCTGCAAGGTTGTAAGGTCACTGTGCAGGGCCATGCCATAGCTGTTGCTACACCAGAAATTGTGGGAAAGTTTCTACTAGAATATTTGCTTTTCCTAGTGTTCCCCATCTCAGCAAATGTCACCATTCTCTTCTGAGATACCCCAACCAGAAACCTGGAAAATAAGGGTAGAGAGACAGGATAGTCTAGGGCTTAAAGGTCAACTCTGGATTTAAACTTGCTATGTGTTGACACCTAATCTTGCCAGATTTTCAGCTTCACCATATATAAAATGAAATTACATGCTATTTCCCTCATAGCATGAGGTGAGGAACAAATATAAATATTTTAGAACATCTGGACTGAAATAATCACTCAAAAAATGGAGCCCTGCCCTAGCCAGTTTTGCTCAGTGGATAGAGCATCAGCCTGTGGACTGAAGGGCCCTGGGTTCAATTCCTGATTAAGGGCACATACTTCAGTTGCAGGTTTGATCCTCAGCCCTGGTCAGACATGTCAGGAGGCAACTAATGATGTGTCTCAATGTGTCTCCTCTCTCACATCAACTTCTCTCTCTCTCTCTCTCTCTCTCTCTCTCTCCCCCCCCCCCACCTTCCTTGCACTCTCTCTAAAAATCAATGGAAAATTATCTTTAATTATCTTTGGGTGAGGATTAACAAAACAAAAATAAATAGGGAGCCCTCTCCCTCACCTCAATAGCCAACCAATCTTCAAATGGAGATTCTACCTCCTAAATCTACTTAAGTCTATTAACTTTTTGTCCACCCTTGCTACTACCACATACATGGTACAGGTACTCATAACCTCTGATCGGGGCTCCTCAATATTGCTTTTTTTTGTCTCCATGCCTCCATTCTTATTGCCACATCACCCATTCTATTAGAGTGTTTTCACAAAATATGTGTATTGGCTCATGTCACTTCCTGTTTTCCATCCTTCATTGCTTTTCTGCAACAAACTCTTTGCAGTAATGCAGGACTCTGCATGGCCTCCTCCCCAGCCTCATTTCCCACCACTCACACCCTCCCCACCAAGGCTCCTGTAATCCTCTGCTCTTTTTCAACTGGGAGACCATTTTTATCTTTTATTCCCACATCTTTGATTCCTGTTATTTTCTCTGCCCATAACACCTCTCCCTAGTGAATGCCTTCTTCAGACCTCAGCTAAGAAGGTCATTCCTCGGGTAAGACTAAGAAGTATCATCAGCGCAGGCCCATTACACAGAAGATAGTTGGTAAATATCTGTTGAATAAATGGCAATGAGTGACAGCATCAAAGCTGACTCAAGAATGACTCCTTAAATCCCTGCAGACTGAGGACAAACTATGTTCCCAGTCTGGGTCAGGGTTCAGCTTCAAGTTATGTCAGAACCCAGAGCTGTCATGTAAAATAATGCAAGCCCTTCCCTAACATTCCCACTAGGTCATGAGCAAACATGAAGAAAATAACAAGTGATTTTCTTGGCCCCCGGAGGTCAGACAGGTGTGCAAGACAAATGTTCTCCCCTCCAAATCTGCCCAGCCCCATCCTCCTTCTCACAGGTTTCCCTTTCTCCCCTAAATCCAAATAGTGAGATACATGACATCCCTTATGGGAAGAAGTTTTACCACATCCCTGGAAAATTCATTTTTAATCAGCCTTAGCTTTATAAGCTTGAGTTTTCATGACTGTTAATTAGAACTGTCTATTTAGTATAAGTCACTGGGAGATGTGGAATCACTTGTAAGAAAAAAGGAGAGATTAAGAAATTATGTTGGCAATTTTCAGAGTGATTTATGAGGTATATTGTTGATGATCTTATTAATCTCTTTTTCAAGTATATTCTGATAGCTAATGTTCTCTATAATAAACTAGCATTGAACATGCAAATCCCTATTAATACACTTGTTTGGGAACACACAGGGGGATATAAGCGGAGAACAAATGTTTGGCATCTAAACTGAATTTCATTTTCAGTTTTGTGTTCAATCCAAGGAACATTTGCTGTGTGTTTAATACATTAGGGGTTGTGAATAAATCAAAGTTGAAATCGCACCCTTGTCCCCCAGTTGTCTTTAATCTATTACATGGTGGAGGAGGACAACTCTAAAAACAGGTAGCCCATGAGGCTGAGAGAAGGGAGGCAGATGTGGAAGGTTGGAAGATCAGAACACATTTGTAGACAATAAATATGAGGTGGTGTCTGGAGAAAGCTTGTTTTCTGCTGCATCACCAGCCCGGTGTTAGGCTCTTAACAGACTTTTATAGAGTTGTCACAGAGATGAAAGGACATTAGGGTCCTAGTTCCAACCATGTCACTTATAAAACCTATGGCCAATCACCATCTTTTCTGAATCTCAACTCTTCATCTATAAAATGGGAACTGTGGTAAAAACTTCTTCCCAGGGCTTTCTTGTTAAGAACCTGTGGTTGCCATGAATTCTGGCCACCGAATATACTCAGCTCTCTTCCACTTTTGTCCAGGATAGTATTGTTTGTCCCTTTCCATACTGATACTAGGTGACTAGGTGCTATCATTTTATTTCATCTGGTTGATGAAATATAAACAGAAGTGACATCTGTCACTACTGAGAAGAAGTCACTACTGAGAAGAAGTCACATTAAGAGCCAGTATTCAACTGGGGATGTTTCAGGTGACAGCTGTTTTGTCAGTCTTGACCCCAAAGGGAGAATGAAGATAAAATAACCCAACCAATCCATACATGTGGCATGGAATATAACTGAAATATAACTGAAGCAAGAAATATAACTGAAAAGAAGACAAGTGTTGCTAAGGCTGTGGAGAAATTGGAACCCTTGTACACTGTTTGTGGGAATGCAAAATGGTGTAGCTACTATAGAAAATAGTATACAGAGTCCTCAAAAAATTAAAAATGAAATTATCATGTAATCTAGCTATCCTATTCTTGTATATTTATCCAAAAGAATTGAAATCAGGATCTCGAAGATACATTAACATTCCCATGCTCATTGCTGTGCTATCCACAATAGCCAAGATACGTAACAATCTAGATAGCCATCATGGATAAGTGGATACAGAGAGTGTGGCATATACATGTAATGGATTCAGCCTTTAGAAAGAAGGAAATTCTGAAATATGCAGCCACATGGGTGAACCTTGAATATATTATGGTAATCAATGGGCATTAAGTTGCAGTTAAGCAAGAGGGATAAGTTCCAGAGATAAGAGGCACAACATTGTGGCTATAGTTAACAATACTGTATTGTACAGTTAATTTGTTAAGAGGGTAGGCCTATGTTAGGGGTTCTTTTCATAACAAAACAATATATTTAAAAAGAAAGAAAAATGTCTGATGGTTTTAAGCAAAGATTTGGGAATCTTTTGTTATCCTAGCATATAGAATTTTTTTAAAGATATTTTTATTGATTTCAGAGAGAAAGAAAAAGGGATAGATAGAAACATTAATGATGAGAGAGGATCATTGATTGGTTGCCTCCTGTATGCCCCACACTAGGGATCAAGCCCGCAACCTGGGCATGTGCCCTGACTGGGAATTGAATAGTGACGTCCTGGTTCATAGAAAATAGTGTGGAGGATCAACCACTGAGCACACTGACCAAGCACAGGATTTAATAAAGAGAAAACAAACCCTTATACAACCTAGAGTTTAAATATAATACCAGTAAAGGGACAAAAAACAAAACAAAACTGCTGTCTTGGAAAAGATTGCACCAGGCTGAATGGGTTAGGAAAATCTTCTTGGAGATGATGTCATCTGAAATAAACTTTGAATTCAGGAAGAATATCTAAGGATATACATGGAGAAGCAAGAAGATAAGAGGTATTCACAAATGAAAGCATTTGAATGGTCAGGGAAGGTGAATGTGGCCAGAGCAGTGAATAACTAATAAAAACAACAGTGAGAAAATGTACCATGGCATAGGCACTCACTATTTGCCAGTCTCTGTCCTATATGATTTACATGTATTTATTCTTCACAACATCTCTGTATTAGTTTTCCATTGCTGCTATAAGAAAACTTAACAGCTTAAAGCAACACAGACTTATTATGTTAAAGTTCTATGGGTTAAAAGTTCAATATGAGTTTGACAGGGCTGTTTTCCTTTCTGGGGGTTCACAGGAAGAATCCATTTTCTTTCCCGCTCAGATTGTTGGCAGATTTGAATTCCTGTGGTGATAGGACTCCGATCCTTGTTTCCTTGCTGGCTTTCAGCTAAGGGTTCTCCCCAGCTTTCTCATTCCTTGGCTCATGGCCCGCTTCCTGTATCTTCAGAGCTAGAAATGGAGGCCCAAGTCCCTCTCACCACTTTGAATATCTCCCAGCTCTTCTTCTGTCTTAGCTCATTGACCAACTTTCTTCTATTTTTTAGAAAAAAGTCTACTGGATAATCACTCTGTTCTGGTCCCTGTCCTTAATTCTATCGGAAAAGTTTCTTTTGCCATGTAATGTAGCATACTCACAAGTTCTAGGACTTAAGGCATGGATGTCTCCGGGTTACCAACTTTTTGCTTACCACTTCCCATTTTGTAGGTGAGAAAACTAAGGCTTAGTGTGGTTAAGTAATCTGTCCAAAATCACCCCCTAGTTTTTGGCAGAACAACCAAGCAGCCTGACACCAAAGCCTTTACTCCTAACTACTGATTTCATCCAGCAAACATAAACAGGAAAAGTAGATGACCAGGCTAGAACAGAACAATAGATTAGGGATTTACTGCAGCCATCCTCAACTGTCAGAGATGACTTAAAGGAACATTATACAGTGATTTCCACTCATATTTTAGTTTTCTATTGCTATATTAACAAATTACCACAAGCTTACTATTTTAAAGCAATACCCACATGTCACTTCACAGTTCTGCCTTAATTTGTGACATCAGTCTTTTACAACATTTTTTAAATATGTTTTTATTGATTTTTAGAGAGAGGAAGGAAGAGAGCTAAAAATATAGAAACATTGATGAGAGAGAAACATCATCAATCAGCTGCCTCCTACATACCCCCTACTGGGGATGGAACCCACAACCCAGGCATGTGCCCTGATCAGGAATTGAACCAGTGACCCCTTGGTTCATGGGTCTATCCTCAACCACTGAGCTATACCAGCTGGGCTACAATGTTTTTAAAGATAGTTTATTATTTTAACTTTATACAATAATTTGCTCTATGACAACCACTTTGCAAAGAGTCAGAGGGAACCGATTATGTAGGAATTATGGCTATATTTGATATACCACTGTCTCAAAATGGGTGCTGTTAAAGTTTTTGAAATCAGTGTATTAACTCATAGAACAAATGACTCCTCATATAATTACGTTTTTGCTAATAGTTAGCTTAACAAACATTTTCCTGTATAGAAAGCTCAGGAAAAAAAGCATTGCAAATTGCTTACTTATGGAGTTTCATACTTACTCAACAAATATTGAGAATGCATTAGGTTCTAGGGAATTAAGAAGATATCTAAAATTCCTTAATGATATAATAAGTTACTTTAGTAGTAACCATGAAAAACAGCAGAATGAGTGGTGTTGATAGGAAAAATAGGTAAGTGCAGAGAAATAAGGTAGGAAGAAGCAGCCAGGTAGGCTTCTCAGAGGAGGTGGCACTGGAGCTATATTTTGATCACTGAATCCAAGGTTCATGCCCTGGCTTTAGACACTCTGCTTGATCTAGTTCCTGCTTCAGCCTCTAGACTCACCCAATGCTATCAAAGACCTGGAACACACGAAACCTCTTCCTGGCCCAGAACCTTTGCTCTTCCTGTTTCCTCTGTGTAGAATATTGCTCCTCCAGATTCTTCACACATCTAGATCATTCTTCACACATCTAGAACCTTCAGCTCTCAGCTTAAACATCAACCTCTCAGAGATACTTTCCCTCACTTCTCTGTCCACACCAATCCTTTCCCTCCCTCTTTCTGACTCCTTGCCACTCACCACGTTAGTGATGAAAGAACAATACTACTTAATGGCTGGTATGAGGAGGTATTGCTGTTATCTTCATTTTATAGATTAGTGAGCTGAAAATTAGAGAGTCTAAGCCACTTTTCCAAGGTCACACAGCCAGTAAGAGAAGCTGGGATTTGAACCCAGGTTGCAGGATTCCACAGTCCATAATTTTAACCATTATGTTCCAGGTTTCTACATATTATAAATATTATATGTATTCATTTATAAAATCAAAAAATAGAAGATGGAAAAGAAAGAAAGCCCATAATCCAGCCAGCTAGATGACTTTTATAATATCTTAGATTACATACTTCCAGATATTTATCTCTGCCAAATTTGTGTTTTTAAATGGGGTCATATAGTATAGTCTGTTTTATAACTTTCTTTTCCTCTCTTAACATACTGAAAACTTTCCACATCATATTTCATTTTTAAATAGTAATAGTTGTTTCTACCAGGTATTTTCTCTAGTCCATGCTAAGCACAATACAGTTCATCTTCATAGCAATGGTTTTAGGTTGTTCTTATTATCCCCATTTCACAGATAGATGATACTGTGGCTCAGAGATATAAAATAACTTGTCCCAAATCATACAGTTAATTAAATGGAAGAGACAGCAGCCTCAGAAAGAGCTTAGTGTCCCTTTTATGAAATGATTGTGGGGGAAGGTTAAGGAAGAGGGAGGCAAAGAAGAGAAACAGTTCCCTGCTTCTAGGGCTGCCCTGGTAGCCTGGTTGGAGATATGTGGAAGGGAGGACTGAGTGTGCAGGAAACTGGGCAGAATGAAAAACTACCTGGTAAAGGGAAATTTTAATTGTCTATTTTAAGTAAAATAGTTCCTTTTAATACATGTCTTATGCTGGAGCTAACCAAGCATTAGTTAAAGCATGCATGGTTATTTTATCTCCCATTTGCTGATGGGTTGGGGTCTCTTCCTCTAAAACACAACATCTCACATTTAAATATGCTGCCAACTCTAAGACTTCAAATACTATAGAGGCAGGGACCCAGGCCCTTGGAGCCGATCTCACTTCTGAAACCAGCTGGTGGATCAGCAAATTGTAGGAGTTCTGTGGAGGGTTCTGGATACAAGAAAACCATATGTTTTAGAATTGTGGGCTAGCCAGTAGGCAGTTAACTATAAAAAGAAAGTGACTTCTTCTAAGAACTTAAACCCAAAAATATATGTGGAGAAAGTCCCATTTTTAACACCAGTATGGTGCCAACTATTCCTTTGTGTCTAGGAACTGTGGGTAAGTGATGCTTGGGAAAGAATATGGAGTGTTCTTGGAAGTGCAAGAAGGCTATGAGGCTGGAACATAGGCAGAGCAGGAAATACAGGACAAGAGATTAGAGGTGGGTCATATCATGTTGACCTTGGTAGGGCATTTGAATTGATTTTCTAAGTGTGACAGATTTTAAGTGGGCTGGAGAACAACATGATCCTATTTACAGTTTTAAAATATCCCTCTGGCTATTGTGTGGAATGGGTTGTACAGGACAAAAGAAGAAGCAAGGAAATAGAATACTAATATCTAGTATCTAGAATGTTATTTGGGATGAAGATGATTGGATTTGATGGACTGAATGTGAGGGTGAGGGAAAGGAACAAATCAGAAATGTCTCTCTGGTGTTTGGTTTGAACAACAGGCTGGACAGTGGTGCTATTTCCTGAGATGGAGAAGATGGAGAAGAGTAAGTCATGTTGTATTTATGTGGCATTTGGGGTGGGAGCTCATTAAGAATTTTGTTTTGGATATTTCAGGTTTGAGGTGTCAAGTAGGCTGTGGGATTTTTTTTTTTTCACAATTCATGAGATGGAATTCCTTATCTCCATTTTCAGGTGTGGGAACCAAAGCTTAGAGAGTGAACCAAATAATTAGTAAATTTTTAAAAATGAATCAACTGAGTTACATCCTTTTTTTTTTCAAATAGTGTTATAACCTATATTCCCATAACTTACTTAAAGGGAAAAAAGGAATAGGAACAAAAGACCATCCTTCTTCAAAACATAGCTCTGCAAATGCAAGAGCAGTGCACTTGCTTACAAATGACTAGGATTTCCTTAGACCTTGTTGTCCAGCCCCCAGCTCCTCACCCCTTGGACTCACTATTAGAGTCCAGGGTCTTCTGCCTGCTGCAATTAAAATGAATCACTCCAGCTCTGTCAGGGAAGTGCGGAGTGATTTGCAGCTGGTGACAAATAAGATGATTTGCCACCCAGACACAGCATCTTGGATGAAGTGGCCTCATCAGTTGAACTGTTGCAGCCGGTCAGAGCTGTTTACCCTGGTCTAGGAACCTCTCTTCTCTTAACATAGCTCATCTCAGTAATTAGTCAAAATGGACTTTCTTCCTCCCAGAAATTTAGAGGCAGGCCATCTGAGCTTCATGCCTCTGTTTGCACTACTATTTTTTACAACAGTCATTTGAAGCAGATAACAAAAGGAGTAAGTTGAGCTCTGTGGCCTCTTGAGCTCAGCTGAATGGAGGCACACAGGAGGGGTCTCCCTTCTAGCCCCTTCCTCTTGAGGATGACAGGACATGCTTTTGAAAACTCATACTCAAGTTCTCATCTCTGACAAACCACATCCTTGTCAGAGATGTCCTAGAGAGGAGGTTGATGAGATCAAATGTTGACTGCTATTAAATAACCTCCCACCCTCTACACCAACCTCAAGTACCTGCTTTCCTGAAGGCCTTGGCCATAGTGCCTGCTCCCCCACCTGCAGTCGTACTATTGCTCCACACACTGTCTGCATGCCTCCATCCTGAAATGCTCACTCTGCCGGCACATGCTACATGCTTCATATGTAATTTCTTTTAATTCTTGAGAATATCTTTTAAATGAGTAAGATTACTCCACTTTGTCAAGAAACAAGCACAAAGAGATTTAGTGACTTTCCCAAAGTCACACAACCAATAAGCGACAAGGCAGGATCCCACCATGTTTTACCTGACCCATAAACTCATTCTCTTGACCAATGCCCTCTACTTTTTCTCCCTGAGGATACCCAAAAGTAACTGTCAAATGAATGATTACAATATTTTATCTAGGTGTTTTGTGGAGTACTAATAACTAGAAAAATGAGTTTTAAAAATTTCTTGACTACTGTTGCACATTAGCTTAAATCAAAAGTGGAATTTACAGAATTGAGGGCAGGAGTCACAAAACTATGGCACACAGGCCAAACCCAGTCTACTGTTTGTAATTAAAGTTTTATTGGAACACAGTTGTGTGCATGTGTTCATGTAGGGTCCATGGCTGGTTTCATACTGCAACAGCAGAAACAAGTAGTACAACAGAGACTTTAAGGCCCACAAATCCTAGAAAATTTTATTACCTGGCCTTTTGCAAGTTTGCCAACCCCTGGTCTGGAGCAACAACTTCAAACTGGGGGATTTGAAATACACATTTAAAGACCAGGAGTGATTCCTAATCCATGTCCAGGGCAGGAAATGCCTAACTGTCAGAACCCAGAGAATGGTCCAATCAGATCCTTACTATCTTCCATTAGCATCAAGTATGCATTTAATGATACATTTAGTTATCAAAATTATTATCAAAATGCATTTAGTTAACAAATTTCCTCTTGTTAACAAAGACCAAAACATCATTTGCCAGAAGAGACAGCTTGCAGCCAGCATCTAAGTTCAAGACCATGTCGGAATTAATTCACCCAGAGGCATGCATGAACTGTCATCTGAGCATTATTCTCTCCCACAGCCCCTGCTCCCATAGATCACCAAATCACTTTGCTATCATCATCTCTTCAGTCAGCCTGCCCTCCCAATTTCTGTGGATTTTGCCTTAGTTCAATCCATCATCATCATCATCAGTTAATAAGTATCATAAGGAATAATTATAGTAACATCTTAAATCATTACAGCAGAGTGGTTAAATTTTTAATAGAATGATCATGGTGTAATAGGAAAACAGAAGGGGTTGCTCAGTGCTCTGCTGGCAAAGGGTAGGAAGTTTACAGAGAAGATTACTCACCTCCTCCTTTTTACCTCTGTCTACCTTCTCCCACCCCTGCACCTATTCTGCTTGGCAATCTCCTACTCAGTCTTCAAAACCTAGCACAAGTTTCTCCTCCTCTAGTAACTTTTCCTGCCCTCTGCCAGCAGGGTAATTAGCAAGCCCTCTGTGTTCCATTAGAACTGCTTTCTTACCTGTCACAGTACTATAGATAGTACTATAATTATCATTAAAGATTTTTATAAGGTATTGATGGTTGCTTTACTGAGTGCTTACTATATACCAAACACTGTACAAAGAATCAGGGTATCTGACCCCAAAGTCTATGTTTTAATCACTAGGTTACACTTCCCATTTTTTCCATGGAAGGGAAAGACTTTGGTGTATCACTTTTATCTCCCCAATGCCCAACAATGCCTGCAGTAAAAGAAATGCTTACAAAATGAGTAAAGAGTATGGTACACAGATTTCTAAAGATTCCGTCTCTTGGGTATTCAAATACTAAGCTAGGTACTGCTGTGAAAAGATTTTACAGACGTAGAGTCCCAAGTCAGGTGACTTTAAGATTAATAGAGATTATCCAGGTCGGCCTGACCCAATGAAATGAGCCCTTTAAAAGCAGAATTTTCTCCAGCTACTGGAATTCAGAGAGATTCAAAGAACAAGAGGGATTTAGCACACTTGCTGGCTTGAAGATGCAGGGGGCATGTAATGAGGAACGCAGACAGCCTCTAAAGGCTGAAAGCAGCTGCTGGCTAGCAGCCAGCAAGGAAACTATGATCTCAATCCCACAAACACAAGATGAATTCTCCAAACAACCAGTGAACTTGCAAAAGGACTCCAAGCCATCACCTTGATTTCAGCCTGGTAAGACCCTGAGCAGAGAATCTAGACACCATAACCCAGACCTCTGACCTGTGGAACTATGAGACAATAAAGGAGTATTGTTGGAAGCCCCTCAGGAGTGTGGTGATGTGTTATGCAGTGAGAGAAAACAAATACAAACAGGTTTCCAAGTGTGGAGATGGTGGTGGTGAGACTACTTTCGATGGTTTCCAAAGGTTCCTCTGAGCTTTGCAAGAAGTGAGTGTTGGCTGTGAAGCAACATCACAGAGGTGGCATGAGTTGAGGAAACCCATGCCCATCCATGAATGAATCACAACATGGTGAGGAAGGGAATGTTCTGTAGCAGATACAGTGCGAGACAGGAAACATGAAGTCCTGGTTCCTACTTCCTGCTCTGTGTGACCCTGGGAAAGTTGCTTTATATCTCTTCACTGCTGTTCTTTCAGTTGCAAGATGCAGCTATTCATCCCTTTCCCATCTACAGGGCTACACATGAAATTCAAGTAATGGGTCCAACAACCATCTGTATTGTGGCCAATTCTGGAGAAACATAAGGGATTCCTCAATTACCTGGAGAGTTTTGGGAATAGCTATGCCAAGTTATGAGACTAATAAAATTCAGGTGACTAGGCAGACCTCCAAGGCATTCAGATCACAGCTGTCCTTTCCCTACTAAGAAAAGTACTGCTTTGCCCTCTGGTTCCCTGGGAAAATAATCATCATAAAAATAATGTCTTGTATTTCAATAGCACTTTTCACAGTGCTTTCCCCTCTATCATTTTAATTCCAATAGCTTGTGTCAGTTAAAGGAAAAGAATGGACTAAGAGCTCTTCTAGTTCTGAAAGTTTAGATTTCTCACAGGAAGTAGGGTTAGTAGTCTCATCGATTATACAGAGGAAGAAGACAAAGACCTGGCTGGGCAGGCAACTGGCCGAGGTTATATGGCTGGCTAGTGAAAAAGCAAAGGCTCTCATTTCCAGCACTGGCCTCTAATATCTCCACCCCCTGCCTCTGGTATGGAGCTAAGAAAATGCAGAGTTAATGAATGGAGGCCTACCTTTGCCTATACCAGATCTGACCTGAGGGTGGGTAACTGACTCATACTCAAGTTCTCATCTTGTGGATCAGATGCAAACAAAACACTGAAATCATGTCCCAGTAAGAAGAGCTTCTTCCCCCAGCCCTCCAGCGATTTCATGGATCACACTTGCTGGCTGTTAAGCAAGACTCTTTCTTTGGCCTCTTAAGTAAGTGGGGATGTGGGGAATACCATACAGGGTAAGTGGTCTCACCGCCTAGAAGATGCCTATTAATTAAAGGAGAACAGGGAAGGAGTAGCTATAGGCTTGGAACTTTCTTGGGAGGCCTTTGAACTTCACTAGATAATCCCCAACTTGGGACACCTTAGCTGGGTCTCTCGTTTCAGTAATGTTGGAAGAGGAGTTAGCCTCCTGAAGACTTGGTTCAAGACCATGACTCCAGACATCCTGGGCCCTAAGCAGGTTTGGATTCTCCTGGCCCTGAAAACTATTCCTGGTCTCTGGAATTCAGTGAGAATAGAGCTGCCAGGTTAGGAAAGGAGCAGCAGCACTGATGCATTCACTTGTTATTGAGGCCTACTGTGTGCTCTGTGCTGGAGATATAGCACTGCACAAAAGAACTAAAAGGTTCTGTTACTCTCATAGAGCTCATGGTATTGTTTTAGGCATTAAGAAAGAAGTAGATTCTAAAAAGATTAAGGATAAACTTCGCACCTTATGTATAATTGTCATATTGGCCATTTGATCCAGGACAAAATATCCTTTGTCTTTTATTTTGGCCAAATTCTCTTTCTCTGTAATAGTGGGGGGAAATGTGCCTCCACTCAATAGTGACATTCTCCAAAGTAGCTGGAGTACTGTTGTTCTCATTTATTTCCAGTAAGTCCTTCCTTCCCTTCTCTAGTCCATCATTTTGGCGACCTTTGCCAGCCAATAATGAAAAAGGAAGTCTAAAAACATTTCTGGACATAATCAAATATGTGTATCCCCTGGCAGGTTTGGCTCAGTGGATAGAGAGTTGGCCTGCGGACTGAAAGGTCCCAGGTTCGATTCCGGTCAGGGGCATGTAACTTGGTTGCAGGCACATCCCCAGTGGGAGGTGTGCAGGAGGCAGCTGTTTCTCTCTCATCGTCGATGTTCCCTTCCACTCTGTAAGAAATCAATAAAATATATTTTAAAAAATATGTGCATCCTGTGTATAAATACATTTATATTCATATATATATGCACAAATATTTGGTATATATATCACTGCATTTAACAGAAGGTTTGCATGTATTTGTGATTTGGGGGGCAAGTGTTGATATATCTGTGTCTTTACTGGCATGTGTCTTGACATATATGTATGTGTGAAAATGAGTGTGAATATATATCTGAGGGGCTTTATCACCCCTGAAGGACAGCAATCCCACAGGTCCTTGTCTGCAATAAGGAACAAAATGCAGAGATCTCTCTGACATTTAAAGTCTCACATCTTGCTGACCAAGGAAAAGGATGTAAGAGCACTTGACAGCTCTGCTGAAGGGGCTCAGGCTGGCCCTCAGCCCCTCCACAAAGCCACTGTAATTGATGACTATGCTTCTGACATCTCCTCCCTTTGGCCTTCAGGTCCCTGTCTGGCCGTATCGTTGGTGGTGTCTGGTGGTTCTTCACTTTGATCATCATCTCCTCATACACAGCCAACCTGGCTGCCTTCTTGACTGTGGAGAGGATGGTGTCGCCCATTGAGAGTGCGGAGGACCTAGCAAAGCAGACAGAAATCGCGTATGGGACACTGGAAGCAGGATCCACTAAGGAGTTCTTCCGGGTAGGGACACCCCTTGTCCCAAGGCACATCACAAAAGGGAACAACTACTATCCTTAAAATATCCTTCTCATTAAAGAGCATGAGGTTATAGGCAGCCAGGGCAACTGATTAACTGAGTGTAAGTCAGGGAAACTCAGAACATGTCTAAGCTTTCTACAGATCTCTGAGAAATCACATTTCTTTACTGGTGGAAACTTCAAAGCTCTTGCACTGAATTAGACCCTTTACACACTCCAGTCTGTGCCAGGTTCTCTAAAAGCTGCTTCTACAAGGACCTTACAGTCTTGTTAGTAATTGATTAGGAGTAGCTGAGGGACAAGATCCCAAACTGATGCCCTGTGTGTACCCTCCCTGGAGACTTGATAAATAGTAGATGGTATATGAGGAACAATTACTGGAATAGTTGGTCTATTGAAAACTGTCAGAAAAGAGAGAAAATGAGAAATTGGAGTGGAGGCAGTAGAGATGTCATGTGGCTGGAGGCCACAAGCAAGGCAAAGAAGCAGAGAGCTAAGGCACACAAGACTTAGGGTCAGCCAGACCTAGGTCCAGCTCCTGGCCCCATCCTTTACCATTCTGTGGTTCTTAGCCTCTCTGACACCATTCCCTATCTGTAAAATGAGAAGGATAATGTCTATTTCATAGCAGCAGTATGAGATAAAAAGAAACAAGACATCTGAAATACAAGGGAAACAACAGTGGATGGAGGCTCCATTTACCAGTAGGACCTCAGGGAGATTCAGGTACATCCATCTTGAAGGGACAATCATTGGCCCCAAGCACTTTCACAAAAGGAAACCACTATTGCAGGAAAATATCCTTCTCATTAAAGAGCATGAGATTGTAGGTGTTGCAGGCAACTGGGTAGGGTCTGTAAACCACAAATAACAGACCTTTAAAATTTCTAGACATCATGAAACCAGGTCAGACCTCGGTGGGCTAATTACATTCTAGTCAAAATGAACAACTTAAATAAATGCCCCAAAGCAGGAAAACCTGCAGTTCCCTAGACTTTGGATGTGTTCATCCTGGGATTTAAACAAACAGCACAGGGAGCTTCAATATATAGATCAAACATATAAGTAACTGCTACTACTTACTTAGCACTTACTATGAATCCAGTCCCGAACTAAGTACACCCTGTGGGCATTATCTCACTTAATCCTCTCAGTAGAAGTGAGTTAGGGATTTGTTGTTTTGTAAATGACTATGCTCAGAGAGTAAAAGTAATTGCCCAAGGTCACTCAGCTTATAGAGAGCAAACCTCTGCATTGCCTTAGGCAAGAGGGTAGGGATCCTGTGCAGACTCACAAAGTTCTCACTGCAACTTCTTGGAGCAAACCCCAGGCCCTATGTGAATCAATTGGATGAGGTGCTCAGTTTCCTATTCAGGTGTTCTGTGTAATATGTCAGGCAGGAAAGAGACCAAAGTCTTAACCATGGCTGACCCAGACTCCAAGGCTAAAATCATCCATTTAAACATAATGGAGAAAGAAGGTAACTGAGAAGTCACTTGATTAGAGTCTTTCATTTTAGAGCAAGACATGTTTTGTGTGGGCTTACCCAACTAGTTAGAAAAACCAATTATAATCTCATAGCCACTACCTAACAGTTTTAGCCTACAGCCAAAGCATGAAAGAGATGCCTTATATGTGTCCATAAAGCCAGCCCTACATCCCAGACCCTGTTGATGCAGTTGGGGAACCATCCAATTCACTTACCCATTATATATTCACTCCTGCATCCCCAGTATATTAGCATGTCACAGTCTCCAAAGCACTTTCACATCCATGGTTTCATTTATGTTTCACCTGTGTCTTAAGGCAGAATAGGAATAGTGGGGTCTACTTTGTGGATAATAAATGGAGATTCAGGCAATTAATGTTGCAAATACCAAGGATGAGTACAAAATATGAGTTTGCTCATTCCAACCCAAGTATTATTGACACTGAACAACACTGTCGTAATGGAGCGGTGTCATTAACTGACAAATGTTTTTATAAAATCACTCAAGTTACCACATGGTCCCATGGACAAGTCTAGTCTAAATCTCCCCTTTTATTGGGGCGGGGGGGGGGGAACCAAAGCCCAGGAAAGAAAATTAGCATACCCTAGCTACTTAGAGGCACAGCTGGCACTTCAGAGTTCCAAGTTCTTTGTTAATAACTGTAACTATTGACATATCACTATTTCTTGTCCACAGTAAAAGTTAGGAATCTAGAACCAAGGCAGTTCATATTCTACAAGCACTGTGTCCTAACCAGGCCTGCTGCATTGGTGGCAAATAGGTTGTAGTTCATGTGGTGATTGAAAGGTAGTGGTTACCTAGAATTCTATGTTGAGACAAATTCTAAGGTTACACCTGGGGTTAGTGTAAAATAATTTAATTGATATCAACATCTGCCATGTATGCCAAGCCAGCCCTGTATTGGGTATTTCTACTGTAAAGTAAAATATAAAAAAGGGGCATAATTACTAGTAGTAATTGCACCACTTATACAACACCTACAATGAGCCAGGAACTGGGTTATGCATTTTACCTCTGTTCTCATATAATCTCCATGACAACATTGTGCTCACCATATGATCACCATTGCCAGGAGAGAACCGTGCAGCTCAGAAAGCTCTGACAGACAGTGGGAACCTATAATGATGATGAGGGAAGAAGCTGGTTACAGTAGAAACTAGGTGGGCAATGAGGAGACCAGGGTTTTGCTCTTGGCTCTGCCATGAATAAACCATGTGACATAGGACATTTCACTGCCACACTCAGTTTCTCTACCTGTGAAAAGGAATGCTAACAAAATGTGTTCCCTGAGCCCTTCCATCTCTGTGACTCTGACCTTGAAAAATTATCCCACCAGGATAAGTAGGGAGACAAAAATTGGTTGTTAGGGATACATGATTGCCTAACATCCCAGAAGGAAGAAGAGAATAGTGAGACAAGAATTCTTCTACCACAGACTGTGAAAACCTAGCTTCTAGTCACCATGGCAGCCTAAAGCTTCTTGACAGCCCCAACCCAGAGTCACTTAACCCTCCATCATCAGTTTAATTAAGATGTGTGGAAGTCTATGGTAGTGGCAGATGACAGGAGAGATCCAAGAACAAATACCCCAAGTATCCTTCCAATCTTCCCTGCCACTCATGCTGCCTTCAAATTCCTGGAGATGAGATTTTCCTGATAGTCTGTTCTAAACTGCTGTGAGCACAGCCTTGGTGCATGAAGCACTAGGGTGAGGCTGAGAGAACATAATAATTTTCCGTATATCGTTGCCCAGAGGGCTCTTCAGCTCTCCCTGTCAGCAGCCCCTTTCCCTGCTATGGCCATCCTGTCAGGTCAAATTGCATCTTGCAATTGCCCTGCTGTATGTTTTGTGGGTTTTGTGCCTGGAAGATCATCTGAAAATCTGGTCACAGCTGAATTTATACATTTCCCTGCTTCCTCTGAGAGACTATTCAATGTATTATAGATGCTATGACTGATTCTGGGTATTCCTGCCCATAACTTCGAAATACTCCCTTTCTTTTCTTTTTTCCTCTTTCTCACATTGATATTGTTGCTTGAGTAATGTAGCTTCGTATAAAGAATCAGATCTTTCCAGCTAGCAAAGGACTTAAAAATTACCTGCCCAAAGTCCTACAGAAGAAATAGAGAAGGTTAGCAGTGGAACTAAGACTAGAACTCAGGGCTCCTCACTCTCAAATCCAGTGTCCTTCCCAGATTGAAAGCCATACTGTAAAACAAATCATCTAGTTTATCTCATTATGAGAGGCCCAATGGACAAAATTCATGCAAGGGGCTTGGCCCCCACCATGGCGGCAACTGCCTTTGCCTCAGCCCCTACCACTGTGGCTTCGTCTGGTTATCTGGAAGGAGATCTGGAAGGATGTCTGGTCTAATTAGCATATTACACTTTAATTATTATAGATGGACTGTGAAAACTTAAGGCTCACTCTACCAAATGCTTCCCTGAAATTCTCGTAACTATTTCCATTAATTTTCCATGGAAACCTAGAATTTTCCTGGGCCCAGATATCTATAAATCAGTTGGTTCAAACAGCAATTTAATTATACATCAATATTTGGCCAACACTTGATCTTGGGATCAAGAAAATAGACTTGATATTTGTGTACAAAGAAAAATGACCTCTTAGATGTTTAATGGTAATTTTATACTTTAAAAATCTGTAATCTATATATTAACCACCAGATTATATAGGTTGCATGGTTATAGTAATAACTTTCTTTAAATATAGTCCCTTATATGTGTTTAAAACTTGTTCATTTACAAAGCATTTTCAAAAGCCAGACCCCAGTGTTGTAAAATACATCTATCCCTTGGGGAAAATGATGCTCTTAGGAAAGACTATATTAGATGAGAGTATTGACTTGTGATACTGGACCAAGGATCCTGACTAAGGGCCTACTATGTGCAAGGTTAAAATCTTTGAAAGACCCACAAAAGGGAAACTGTCCCTCTCTTTGACCTATGCACAAGTAGGAATGACTTGCTATCCTAGCAGTCTATCTTGGACATCCAGTAAATACCAGACATTGTGTCCTTACTTTCTCAAAGTAAGGGTCACACAAGCCATATAGCACCAGCCTCACCTAAGGCACCGCTGAAAGAGATTTAGTCTAGGCTCCACCCCAGACCTGTTGAATTGGTATCTCTAGTTTTAGAGCAGGAGGATTTGCATATTTGCAATCGCTACACATAATTTCAGCGCCCAGTAGAGTCTGAGAACTACTGCCCATGGAACTGATGTGGTCTCAGAATACATAGGATTTGTTCTGGTCTGTGAAATGATAAGAATCAGCACGAGTAGAGTAAACAGCCGAGGCAAAGTCCCAAGTGAGCTCAGGAGGCAATGAGGAAAGCAATTTGGCTAGATTTAGAGGCTTTTTAAAATATAAACAGGTGACAATATTAGGTCCCAACTTATTAGCTTTATTAGACAACAATTTACATTCTGAGGGCAGGTTTTACATTATGGGAAGACTGGCACTAGGCACCCATGATCCTGAAACTCTTCAGTGTTGTCATCCAATAATGAAATCAGATCCCACTAAGATTCAGCTCTCCACTCCTAAGCTGTATAAATGTGGCCTGACTGAATAGATAGGTTTTTTAATGTCTTTAAAAGACAGAGTTTCTTGCCCTGACCAGTTTGGCTCAGTGGATAGAGCGTCAGCCTGCGGACTGAAGGGTCCCAGGTTTGAGTCCAGTCAAGGGCATGTACCTTGATTGCGGGCACATCCCCGGTGGGGGGTGTGCAGGAGGCAGCTGATCAATGTTTCTCTCTCATTGATGTTTCTAACTCTCTATCCCTCTCCTTTCCTCTCTATAAAAATTCAATAAAATATATTTTTAAAAAAGACAATTTCTTAACTCTCCCCATATTTAACAGGAATATAATTACTCAGCAGTAATTAAGAGATTCTGAACTATTCTGTGTGTTCTGTTTTTGCAGGATATTTGAAAACTACTGGTACTAATTAGAGTCTCTTATTTTGCAATCACTCATAATTTGTTTCTTCCTGAGCTAATCTCACTCATGAATGTGTGATCAAGTTACACTCAGCTCATCATTAGTGTGTGTGCCGACCTCAATTCCAAGCACAGCCAGCCCTTTATTCCAGTTTTGTTCCTGTCTTCTGCCAGAGGTCTAAAATTGCCGTGTTTGAGAAGATGTGGACATATATGAAGTCAGCAGAACCATCAGTATTTGTGCGGACCACGGAGGAGGGAATGATCCGAGTGAGGAAATCAAAAGGCAAATACGCCTACCTTCTGGAGTCCACCATGAATGAGTACATTGAGCAGCGGAAACCCTGTGACACCATGAAGGTGGGAGGTAACTTGGATTCCAAAGGCTATGGCATTGCGACACCCAAGGGGTCCGCCCTGAGGTAAGTAGCCAAGATTTGCTTCCTTGGTATGCCCTCTCCCCTTCCTATCAGGAATGAAGTTGCTCTGTCTGCCACGAGGCTCCAATGGCACCATGCAAGCTTTCGAGAGAGCTCTTCTTGGACACTGGTGGGCCTGGAAGACTCCAGGCACCCAAGATCTTCAGTCCTGAGGTTGGAAATTGACCCAGGGGCCTCAGCTTGCTATGACTGTCACTGCCTCTGTGTTCTTCCCCACGCCTCACCTTATCCCTCCAAGTGTGTTAAATATGGATAAAGCTTGTGTTTCTGTCATGTGTCTGTAACACACCATCCTTTGCCAGACACCCCTGCATTCAACTAGGCCATGAACAGAGTTTGCCAGAAACCTGGATTCTTTGACAGAGATGGTTTGTAATATTTGTCTCAAGAGAAACATAAACACACTGTCCAAATGAAAAATCAAGTAGTCTGAGTCCTGTGCAAATCAAAATAATACCAAATGAATTATAGCATCTGTTCTTTCCTAGATACTGATTTGTTTAGCAAAAAAATAATAATAATAACAACAGGAAGTTCAGTAAAGAAGCAAAGTGGACTTCAATTTCACATAAGGAAGCTCTGATGTTCATTCATAAAGTAGAATCTTATAGAACTGAAGTTAGAACACCTAGGTTTAATTCTGGGATTACTACTGATTGTCTTACAGAAGATAAGGCACATCATCTCCCCTACCTTCAGTTTCCTCATCTGTAAAAACAGGATAATGATCCCAGCTCTACCCAGGTCTAAGGTGATCATGAATTCAAATGAGATAATCTATTCAGAAGGTAACTGAAAAGAGTACAGTATGAAGTCACTTGTGAGACAGTACCGGTATATCAATTACAGAGGGATTAATTCACTTTAGGAAAGGCTAGTGTTCAAGGAAAGGTAAGGAGTGTTTAAAAATTTGCAAAAGGGTAGAGAGGGATTCCTAATCCATTTGACGCAACCAAAATCCAGGGCCACCTGCCTCCACTACATGGAGCTCTACAATGTTCTACGCAGTTACCTAGGAGCTAGAGTGACAGTATTGAACAAGACAGACATACTGCCGGACCTAATGGAAGTACATTCTTGAAAGGAAGAAAGGCATGAAACAGATGATTATTGTTTTACTAAAGGCCCAGTGCACGGATTCGTATTTGTGCATGGAGAGGTTCCCCTCAGCCTGGCCTGTGCCCTCTCACAATCCAGGACCCCTCAAGGGATGTAGCAGTGCCCCAAGTGCCACACTGCTCACGCTCATCCCAGCCTGCTGCACCTGCGACTGCTGTTGTCAAGGCTCCCACCCCCGCAGCTGCACCCACCAGCCATGAGCTTGTCTTCTGGAGGAGCGGCACTCCCTCTGTGGTAACACACTGACTATCAGGGGGCAGCTCCTGCATTGAGCATCTGCCCACTGGTGGTCAGTGTGCATCATGGCGAGTGGTTGACTGGTAGTTCAGGTCATTCCAGTTGTTCAGTTGTAATGGTCGCTTAGGCTTTTATATATAGACTAGGAGCCCAGTGCACAATATATTGTGCACTTGGGGGGGAGAGGCGGGCGGTCCCTCAACCCGGCCTCTACCCGCCCAACCTGCAGCCTGCCACCCGAGCATTGCGCCCCGCCCACCCACACACACTACCTGCCACCAGCTGATGGTGTCCCCCCCCCACACACACACACACACCACTCAGCCCGAGGCCTGCACTGCACTCGCCTCCAGGGCTCTGGCCTCCATCTTGGCTGAGTTAATTTGCATACAACCGCTCTGATTGGCTGGTGGGTGTGGCTTAGGCATCCCGAAGAAACAGTCAATTTCAATATCATGCTTTTATTAGTGTAGATGATTCACAACAATTATGACAGGTACCCTGATAGTTTATAAAAGGGGACCTGGAGAATACCTACTTCCAGCAATATGGCAGAATAAAACTCCTACTATAAAATACCTACATGTGCTGGATAAAGATATAACAAATATCCTTTTAAAATGGAAGTTAGGACATCTATAAGCCAAAAAGGAAATCAAAACCAGAGTGAAAAGCATAAGCTGATTATTCTGGGGATTTCCTAGGCAGGGCAAGATAATAGAGATTGCATTCTTACACTTCCAGGAACATCAATAATGCTACCGTGTTACAATTTATGAGTCAAGGATATAATTTGATTTGAATACTTGAATATAAGTTGAAAAAAACAAGGCACACAGAAGTGACATGATTTGTCCAGTCAATGGAGTACTTAGGCCACCATATCCCACACACAGATGCCTGGAACAAGGTGACAAACACAGAAAATATTGGATGTCTGAGTGAAATAAACCTAAAACTCAGTTCATCTGGCACTCAAATGACTTTCTACTATAATAAAAGCTACCTTTGAATGAGTACTCACTACATTCCACATACCATTTTACACATGAAGAAACAGTAGCACAGAGTGATGTTATTTGACCAGGTTGACACAGCTGGCAGAGCCCAGTCTGTAACTTTAACTCTGTGCTGGATTTTATGACTGATAACCCCCTTAAAAGTAAAAGACTAGATTTACACCAGGTTGTTGATCTATTCACATGGGTCAAACAATAACATGAACTAACAAATTTTTTTAAAAATCAGACTCCTGGAGCTTGAGGGCAAAGTCTATAGTAGATGCTCATTTAAACACACCACTTACTTTTTAAATATATTTTTATTGATTTCAGAGAGAAAGGGAGAGGGAGAGAGAGAGATAGAAACATCAATGATGAGAGAGAATATTAATTGGCTGCCTCCTGCACTCCCCACACTGGAGATCAAGCCTGAGCATATGCCCTGACTGGGAATTGAACCGTGACCTCCTTGTTCATAGGTTGATGTTCAACCACTGAACCATGCTAGCTGGGCCACACCACTTCTCTGAATACCACTTCTTTGGGTGATAACACAGCTTTTATGGGGTTTGCATGCACAAAGATTCTTTCTGAGATAAGTGTTGAAAATAATCCAGCTCTGTAACAAAGAAAAAACTAATTATATTGCTTGTATCTCTGTAAAATAAAAAAAGCCATTTATTGATTTTGAGAAAGAAAGAGAAAAGGAAAGAGAAAGGTAAGAAACATTTCCCAAATATAGACCACTGATGATTAATGTGCGAATCAAGAATATCCAACTGAGGCCCACAAGCTCCCAGCTACTCCCAGTGCCCCTTTCTCTCCAGTGGCAACATCTATGATTGCCATGGAGTTTCCAGACTAAAAAACTAAAAAGTAATGCTCTTCCTAAGAGGACCATGAGTTTCTGGCCTGGCAATTTTCTTCTTCTCTCTATGGGATTTTCCTTCTGATCTCTGCATTATAAGGAATCTAGCCACCAATAATGTAGAGGTTCCATAAAACATACCATTTCAAAATGATTACAGAAAATATGAGTAACCCCTCCCCCAAACTCCCATTCACACTCTCCAGCCAGGTTTTCATCATACCTCTGCCTCACATGCCCCAAATTGCTCTGTTTCCCCAACCCATGGTTGAATACCAAAAAGTCATGGCAAACCAAATGCCACACACACATGCTTGCTCCAGGAAATTTAGATCCACTGATTTGATCTCAGGAGGCCCCTCTGCATGACAGAGGTGGACTGTAAGAGGAGTCAAAGGTCAGTATGTGTTTCTTCTGATCCCATTGAAAGAGGACTAATATGAGCTTAAGATGATCTAGCAGAGGAAACCAATTTGTCTCTAAATTTTTTAGGATTATAGAAAATACCTTTCTAAAGGCTGATCAAAAAGCTTCAAACTCTTTAGAAGTGTCTACAGAAAGGTGCTTCAGTATACCACAGGCCCTGTTACAAACTTTTCTTCTGCCCTGGAAAAGGTGGGGCATTTGCAACCCTCATAGGCACATGTGCTCCAAACTCCATCAAGAAAGGACCTCCCTAGAATCCATAATAGTGGCAGAGCAGGTTACACTCACCTCCTCTCAGAACCAAACTGGAATTATGATTAAAATATGGAGGAAGAAACCTGAATAACCAACTGAAAACTAGCTGAAGAGAAGTCTTATAACCAAGGATTTACCAAAGAAGTCACATGGAGACTGGTAGGAAGGGAAGAGATGTGGAAAGGGCTGGCCCTGCTCTCATGGGCAGTGGCTGAGATGCCAGAGGGAAATCTCAGCTGCAAAGGTTCTGCCTGAGAAGCTTGTGGTTCCAATCCCAAGCCAGGCTTCCAGCCCAGATCCTCAGAGCCAGGAAGAGCAATTGGACATGAAGAAGAAATGAAAGACATCCAAATTAGAAAGAAAAAGTAAAATGGTTATTATTTGCAGATAACATGATACTGGACATAGAGACATCTAAAAATCTCACCAAAATCTACTAGAACTGATCAATGAATTTAGTAAAGTAGCAGGAAACAGAATTAATAACCATAAATCAGTTGTATTTCTATACACCAATAATGAACTATTAGAAGGAAACTAAGAAAAAAATCCCATTTGCAATTATATCAAGTAAAAGAAAATACCTAGGAATAAATTTAACCAAGGATATAAAAGACCTATACTCAGAAAATTATATGACACTGAGAAAGAAATTAAAGAAGATGCAACAACCTAGAGAAAGAACAAAGTAGAAGAATCTTGCTACCTGATATCAAACTATACTACAAGTCCACAGTAATCAAAGCAGCATGGTACTGGCATTATAAACAGAATAGAGCACCCAGAAATAAACCCATGCCTTTATAGTCAACTAATATTTGACAAAGGAGGCAAGAACATACAGTGGGATAAAGATAATTTATTCAATAAATGGTGTTTAGAAAATTGGAAGATATGTGCAAAAAAGAAAACTAGACCACCTTCTTACACCATACACAAGAATAAACATAAAGTGGATTAAAGACTTAATGTTAGACTCAAAATCATAAAAATCCTAGAAAAAAACATAGGCAGTAAAATCTTAGACATTTCTTGTCGCAATATTTTTTTCTGATATATCACTCAGGAAAGAAAAATAAAAAAATATAAACAAATAGGACTACATCAAACTAAAAAGTTTTTGCAAAGGAAAACATCAGCAAAATGAAATGGGAGAACATATTCACCAATGATACATATGATAAGGGGCTCATATTCAAAATTTATAAAGAACTTATAAAACTAAACACCAAAAAAATCCAAATAAAAAGTGGGCAAAGGACCTGAATAGACACTTCTCAAAAAAAAAAAAAAAAGACTTACAGGTGGCCAATAGACGTATGAAAAATGCACAACTAATCATCAAAGAAATACAAATTAAAACCACAATAAGATATCACCACACACCTGCCAGAATGGCTATCATGAATAAACAAACAAACAAACAATACGTGCTGGCAAGGATGTGGAGAAAAGGGAACCCTTGTATACTATTGATGGGAAGGTAGATTGGTACAACTGCTGTGGAAAGCAGTATGAAGTTACCCCAAAAAATTAAAAATGGAACTGCCTTATGACCCAGTGATGATGCTTCTGGCAATATATCTGAAGAAATCCCAAACACAAATTCAAAAAAATATATGCACCCCTATGCTCACTGCAGTGTTATTTACAATAGCCAAGATTTGGAAGCAGTCCAAGTGCCATCAATAGATGAGTAGATAAAAATGGTATGGTACATTTACACAATGAAATACTACTTGGTTATGAAAGAGCAAGGAAATCTTACCTTTTGCAACAGCATGGATGGACCTGGAGAGTATTATGTTAAGTGAAATAAGCCAGTGAGAGAAAAACAAATACAATATGATTTCACTAATATGTGCAATCTAATGAACAAAATTAACTAATAAAATATAGAAATAGACTCATAAATACAGTGAACAGACTGACAGCTGTTAGGGGAAGAGAGCTGATGATGGGCTGGGTAAAAAAGGTGAAGGGATTAAGAAAAATAAAAGTAAAAATTCATAGACACAGACAACAGTATGGTGATTAACCTATGGAAAAGAGGGTTGTTGGGATATAAAAGGTAAAGGGAGAATAAATGGTAATGAAAGGAAGCTTGACTTGGGGTCGTGAACACACAATACAATATACAGATGATATATTATGGAAGTACACACTTGAAACCTATATAATTTTATTAACCAATATCACCCCAATGAATTCAATTTTTCAAAAATGTAAAAACAAAATAAAAATTATAATAATAATTTATGTCCATACTACCCAAAGAAAAAAGAAAAAAAAGGCACCTTCCTGGCAGTCCTCCTCCACCACTTATTCTCCATAAAGCTAGATGACCCCCACACCCCATGCACACAAACCTGTGGGGCATTCACTCCTTCTGTCCTGCCCAGAACAAACTCCACATTCCTCTAAGGAAGATTACCCAGCATCTCCCCCTCAGAAGATCAGAATGCTGATATCTAAAGCCCAAATGTTCCTCTAAAACTTGCCAAATCTACTTGGCAGAAGCCAGGCTATGGTCCCTACAGAGTGTTAAAAGGCTATCAGTGACAGAATGGAATGTTGTTGTTTTATGAGGGGTGGGGTTGTCTCTTCTGCTCTGGAAACAAATACTCTGATGAAGCGAGGTGGTCCAGTGCTTGATTTTCCATTTGGACAGGTGGTGTTTCTTTGAAACAGATGCTGTTTGTTGGCTGTCACTACATGTTTGCGGCTGGGCAAGGGGCTAAGTTATGTTTCCAAGCCTTTATGTTGTGGATAAAGACCTACGCAGCCAATGCCAGTCACTAGGGAAAAGCAATTGGTAAATCCACTAATTATGATCTAATGGCCCTTTTTTTGGCAATTAAATTTATCTGCTGGTCTGAACTGAAGCCTTTTTTTATTATGATGATGATGAATACTCCCTTCAGTTAGAGACAGTGTGTTCAAATGGGGGCATGGGCTTTTTTATTCCACCCCAAGAAGGAATCCACACCAGATGGACCTACATGAAAATCTCAACTAAGGATTCTACTGCACAAACCATCTACCAAGAATTTCATGGGTTTGCTAAGAGTTATACCCTAAGCAAGACATTGGTCAAAGTGCGGTCTTTAACTGTGACTGTGTTACATCGAGTCTTCTCTGGTCTTTGGGATCATGACATATTTGTCTTCTGTCACGTGTCTTGTCCATGCCAGACGTATGGGCCAAGGGGACAGGAGCACAGTGCAGTGTGATCCTGCAGCTTAATGGGTGATGGGCACCCAGGAGGGTCTGAGACCTGCTCCCTGTGCTTTCCACTCAGCTTCCCAGATTCCTTTCTGAATCCTTCTCAATGCAAAGCGCCATGCACAATACATAGGCAAACCATGGTGACAGAGGTGTAATCCCCACCCTAAATGATGTATAAGCAAGTACAGTTCATGAGCAGAATTACATAGGTACCTATCATTCTACCCAATGCTGTAACAGCCAGAAATACACAAGAGGAAGAGAGCCAGCATTTGAGAGGGAGGATCTGCAAAGACTTTGTGGCAGGAGTAACATCCATAACAGGCCCCAAAGAATTGTGATAGATAAGAAGCAGGGAGTGGGTCTTCCAGATGGAGGAGATGGAGAAAGTAAACACAGAAATGGGAAAACATACTGCTTATTTTCAGGGACCATGAGGGCTCCTCTTTAACTAGAGAAGGCACTAATAAGTAAGAGTGATTGGTTTTGGTCGGACTGTGAAGGACTTCATATGTCTCTGTATGTTTGATTTGTTGTCAATAGAGGTCACTAAAGGCCTCTGACTTACAGGGAATATGATCAGACAGGCTTCTAAAGATTATCTTGGCAGTAGTTTGCAACAAGAATCAGAGAGGGGAGGATCACAGGCAGGGAGGCTATTTAGAAAGCTGTTGTGGTCTTTTTTTGTAGGAGATAATGAATGTGGTTACAACAGGCCATAATAGGATGGGGACAGATGGCAGAAGTGGCTCTGTTTGTCACCAGTCACAGCCTTTAAGACTTGATAGTTTGAGAAAGTCTGTTATGTGAGCATCCCAATACTTCTGTGCTCCTCCCTAAAACCTGACCAGGTGTAAACTGATTCTGGCAAGGACCAGTAGGATGGGAGTATAACAGGGAAACTGTATTGAATGGTGTCAAAATGATAATCCTTGGAGCCAGACAACCTTAATTCAAGTTCAAGGGCTATTACTTCATCAGCAATTTGCCCTTGCTTGATAAGCCACTGTAATTTTGTGAGCCTCTGTTTTCTGCAAAATTGGAATAATAACTCACTGCAGTTGCGTTGAGTTTTGAAAAAATAGCATAATGTGCTTGTCACAGAGGGTACTCAATGATCATCTGCCATCCCATCCTCCTTCCATTAGACCTACCAAAACTCACTTTTGAGTCAAATAACTCATTTTTCTTTTTTGTGAAACCAATTAATTGTGTTCATCAGAAATGCACATGAGCCTCACCCTCAGCCCCTCACACTGGCTGCAATAGAAATAAAATGTTTGTTTCTAAGAACAATGTGTGGTCCTCCCCCACAAAGAACACACTAAAAAAATACAAAACCCTGATTTTCTTTCTCTCCCTCCCTCCTCTCCCCAGAGTACAATACTGGTTCAGGGCCTGCTGCTGAGAATAAATGCAGTATGTCCCAGGAAAATGACAGTCCCTTTCAATTGGTTCTTGCATCCTGATGGGTAGCCAGGGATGCTTGTTGTCATGGTAACCCCCATGAACTCTATGACCGAGATTGGGCCTGATCAGAGAGGCAAAGCCTTCTGAGCAGTGAGGCTAGGTTTGCCTGTATCCTCAGAAGAGCAGGAGAGAAAGAAAGAGGGGGGATGAAAGGAGAGAGAGATAAAAAAAAGGAGGGAATAAGAAAAAGAGGGAGTGTGTGAGTGTGTGTGTGTTTGACTAGAGACTGGAGGTTTGCCAGAAGAGGAGAGCTGCATCAATACAGAAGTTTCTCAGGTCAAGACACATGGGAGAGATTAGAGAGAAAGCCTCCCGGGAGACCCTCGCCAGAGCCCCATGCAAAAGTCCAGGTGGGATGGGTAGGGGTGACAAGGACTTAATTTAGCTTATGTAGCGGAGGTGATGATAAGACTTACTGTTAACAAAACCTATTTATCAAGCAAGGACTCATCCCAGGAATGTCTATGAAGTATTTTATGTTATTAGTTTATGTAATCCTGAGGACAAGGCTGTGAAGATGGTACTGTTTTCATCTTGAGCGTACAGTCCAGGAAACTGAAGTGCAGAAAGATTCCAGCATTTGGCCAGGATTACCTGGCATGGAAGTGGGGGAGCTGGACTTTCAACCCAGGCAGCCTGATTCCAGGACCTCTTCTCAACCATTCGGCAAGAATGCCCTCTCAAAGATGTAAGGAGGGCAGTTGTGATAAAGGAGTGGTTATTTGGAGAATAAAGATCATACACACACACACACACACACAATCTTATATAGTCCTACCAATATATAATTAAGAAAACCCAGGTCCACACAAGGGAAGTGGTTCTCGATCTGTTCTGCCTGAATTACCTAGGGAATCCTTGCCTCCTTTTTGCGCTGTTTGCAACTGTGGGGCACACATGTCCTTCTGTGCATGACCAGGCTCATACCACAGATTGATGTCATTACCTTATTCCTAAAAACAGCAAAGGGCACATCCAATAAATATTATGGTTCTCTGTTTGCCTGTGACAGGTTGAACCAAAACACCCCTAAAGGTTTTAACTACACAGTGCTTTTGGCTCCTTTCAATAATGAATAGAAAATCATTTGAGACTGATGTACTACAAGTGTGGGGATGGGGAAAAGGAGACATTCATTTCACACATTGTGCTGGACAATGCTATGTATTCAGTGCACTAAATTTATTTAAGCATTAATCTTCCCCTCACATTCTCATTTCCCTTTCTCAGGTGAGGAAACTATGATTCAGAGAGGTGACACACTGCTCAAGTTCTGAAAGTGATTTACAGGTTGGAGTTTAAATATAAAACCTGACTCCAAAATCCTCATTCTTTGCACATCTCAAAATCTATGCTGATAGGGTCATACTGCCTTTGCCACCTTTTAAGGTGGAATCCTTAAGATATAAGGGAAAATAAGGCACCAGGTGGCCTCCACAGCCAAAGTACTCCCTCTTGAACTACTAGGCCAGGCTGGAGTTCCTTGGTGCAGATTTATTTTGGAGGAACTTGGTGAAATTGCAAAGACAAAAGAGCACTCAGTCGCATCAGGGCTCTGTTGTTATCATTCCTGGCTGAGAAATTTGTGAATAGAAGAGCAACCCATTAAGGAGAGAGAGAGAGGGAGAGAGGGAGAGAGGGAGAGAAAGAGAGGAGGGGGAGAAGGGAGAGGGGGAGAGGGGGAGGGAGAGGGAGAGGGAGAGGGAGAGGGAGAGGGAGAGGGAGAGGGAGAGGGAGAGGGAGACGGAGACCAAGACAGAGACGGAGACGGAGACAGAGAGGAGGGTGGCAAGAGCAAGAATGGATCTAGGGAGGCAAACCACATGGAAAATGAATGGCCTTTACCAGAGCAAGAACAGCTGCCCAGTGCAGGCTCTGGTTTGCCTGCAGAAGCACTGCTTTCTCCTGCTGATATACAAATTGTATGTTGCTTTCTTTTAAGAAGCTGTTGCTGTCAAAAATAGCATCTTTTTTCCTCCACTCTCATCATCAACTTTATTTTCCTTCTTCTAAGAAGGTAGCTGGTCTAATACAAAGGCAGACCAGAAGGGTACCTATCTCAGCTGTGCCCATAGGATTTGCGGGTGTGGTGGGAAGCAGATGTGCTTTGGTTTTGATGGACCCTCATTTAAACCTTGCCTCCCACATTTACAATCATGTAATCTTGGGAAAGTAGCAAGTAGTCATATGGACCATAGACTGATGGTTAGGGCCCTGAAGTCAGGGCTGAGAATCAATCTCGCCTCTGCCAATTAATGATAAAAGTGACTGAGACAGTAACTTTTCCTTCTTAGGCCTTAGTTTCCCCAAATATAACAACTGGAGGTAACACTAGCACTTCCTCGGGTGGTTGTTAAATGATTAAATGAGATCATATGAAGTGCTTAGCACAGTGCCTCACACATACTAAAGTTACTAAGAAATGCTAGCCATTGCTATTCTCTCTCTGAGGCTTAGTTTTCTCATCTTCCAAATGGTGATCCTGCAACAACCTTCACAGGGTGGACTTGGGAATAAATGAAATCACTTATGAAGAGCTCATGGGGCAGAAGCAGTTCTTAAATATTAACTCCCATCCCTCCCCCACCAATCCTTTCCCTTTCTGCTTCCCCTCAGGGCTCGCCATCTCGTCTGTTAGTTTGAGGATCTCACCCAACTATGTGGTGATTACCTTCTCTGGGCCAGACCACTTTGGGATTCTTTTCATTGCAATCAGGTGGACATTTCAGAACAGCAAGGGACTGAAATGTTCAAATGTGCAGTTTTATTCCATTTTATCCTGGGTACCCCAAATGCTCAGCTAATCACCACATCGCTTCCACCCACATGTCTGAAAGCAAAACCTGATCTCTGAAGGCAGGCCGAAAGGCAGAGGGCAGGGGTAGCCCTGAGTTGAGTCCCTGCACAGAAATTCTTGCCCATCTGTTCCAATAATATATTATGAACAGTTCCATGGGCTGAGGTTATGGCTTGAAAATCAGACCTAACCAGCCTCTTCTTTAGGAGAAAAGGGCCCAAAGGCCCAGGTAAATCCCTAACCTAAGACACCAGCTTTCTCCAAAACAGATGGAGGTGGTAAGCCTGCAAAGCATAACACACACACACACACACACACACACACATCAGACAGGGAAATTTATGTGCAGTATTCATCCTTCCTCAGCACAATCAGGTAGTGGAAAAGGAGCATAATGATCTCTCAATCACATTTTCTATTCCCATGGGAATGAAATTTATTCCTCTGGAGGAATGTTAAAAGTCCATAGCACTAGTCAAGGCAGTCTCCTTGTGGCCCACAAACACCCCAACTTTTCCCTACTCAGTATCTTTCCTCTTATTGGTTCCTTTTTCTCTCAACATGTATTTCAAGGTACAGCTCAGTGAAGCAAGGGTCAACTGTCCCCAGAATCTGACAGAATATTTCACATGTAGGAAACTGCAATTCACTGCTTTCCCATGGACTGATTCTACCCCACCACCTTCCACATCTATGGCACCTTTCTGAGCACGTTACCAAATCAATTGATGTGTCTGGTCAGTGTGACTAATATCTCCTGAGGATGTAGGTGAATCTAGCCTCACTTGAGAACCAGAAAATGAATCTTACTGCATAGACCATATAACACAAATTAAAACAACTGACTCTTAACTTGTGTTCTCTCTGGTCATTATTAGTGAACATCCTAAAGGCAGCCTGAAAGTATATGACCGTGATTCTGCAATTTAATTCTCCCAACATTTTAAGCACAATACAAAATGAGTACTCTTAAGAAAAGCGAAGACAAATAAATTAGGATTTTGACACTCCCAAGATTCATCATCTAATACAGGGACTGAAACTTAAAATGCCCCCAGGTAAAGAAAATGAGTAAAATGGACCGGGAGCAAACCCCTTTGTGGTTTCTTCATTTTTAAGAGTCACGAGTACAGGCAATACTTCTGTACTCTAAGCAACAAAACCATAGTGCAAACACTATGATAAATAATAATTGTAGCTAATATTTACCAAAAACTTGCTATATAAGTTCCCTAAGTCCTTGTATGCATTCCCTAAATTCATATAATACTCTCAAGAACCTAATGAAATAGGTACTAGTAAAACCTCATTTTATAGATAATGAATCAGTGACACAGAGAGGTTAAATAAATTGTCCAATGTCACACAGCTAGTAAGTGACAGAGCCAGAATTTGTACCCAAGGAGTCCAGCTTCAGAGCCTATGCTGTTATCCACTACACTATACTATAAATGGAAATCTTCCCAGACA
The DNA here is from genome assembly GCA_004026665.1 of Murina feae. Taxonomy (NCBI): domain Eukaryota; kingdom Metazoa; phylum Chordata; class Mammalia; order Chiroptera; family Vespertilionidae; genus Murina; species Murina feae. Next base: position 35,811 of record PVJC01013317.1, read on the forward strand.
GTCTCTGGGAGATTATAGGAAAGGATGGGGACTCAATGAACAAGAGTGCATGCCTGTCTAAAAGGGCAGCCTTTACTCAGTCTGGTCTAATATCACCATATGGGCATACTGCCAGACCTTTTCATTTTTCAAAAGAAACTAGAAATCTCAATTTTTTTGTGAACTATTTAAATTGTTGAATAATGATCACAATTAAGATATAAGAAAAAATAGAAGACAAGCTAGTAACAACTAACACTAATATAAAGAATACAAGAAGTCCATAAAGATAGACAAATCAACCTATATAATAAAAACCTAATATGCTAAATGTCCAGTCAGCTGTTCAACCAATATGCTTTGATTGCAACCCCATCTGATCCTGTAATGCAGAACAATTTGCCAACAACAGCAGGCACATAGGTTTGTGTCAGACACCTTGGAGGTGCTTGACAAAAGATAATGGAGAGAATGAATGAAACTAAGGCCACTCAATTGCTCGCTATAATGTGCACTGACCACCAGGGAGCAGTCGACCAGTAGCTATGACATGCACTGACCACCAGGGGATAGGTAGGTTAGCTTGCTGCTGAAGTCTGGCCAATCAGGACTGAGCAAGACTGGCTGGACACACTCTGGAGCCCTTCCACAGACCCTCCTCACCTGGCCAACCTCCCATGTCCCTACTTGGCACTGATCATGCACCGGTGGGGTCCCTCAGCCTGGCCTGCACCCTTTTGCAATCTGGGACACCTAGGGGGATGTCAGAGAGCCGGTATTGGCCCAATCTTGCAGGCCAGGCTGAGGGACCCCACTGGTGCACCAATTCGTGCAATGGGCCTCTAGTAGATCAATAATAGATAAATAAGGCACAGTAGGACAACCATGCAAGTTGGGGTCAATATCTTGCCTTTCCCCATGATATGAGCTCTAGGAAGGCCTCCAGGAGGAGGAAGCAGTCCTGAGCAGGGCCTTAAATTAGTGGGGAGAATATTTATAAGCAAGATAGGGAGAAAGGTGTTTCAGGCCAAAGAGCAGACATACAGATAAGCTGAAAAGATTTCACGTACCCTTTCTTAATCTTGGTATTGCCTTTTCCGGCAGGGAATCATTCTATGAAACAAATCTCTCGTGGAATTCCATCTTAACTAATAAAAGCGTAATATTAAAATTAACCGTTTCTTTGGGACAACCTAAGCCACGCCCACCAGCCAATCAGAGTGACTGTATGCAAATTAGCCTAGCCAAGATGGCGGAGGCTGCAGCTTTGGTGTGCAGCTGCTGCCTCTGCCATCTTGGGAGCCTCCGTCCTGGGAAGGCATCTGGCGCCCTGGGCCCGCCGATGCCTTCCCAGGCGGAAGCCTTCCAGGGGGGCAGGGACCAGCAGAGGGACCCCACGGCCTGCTCCTGGGAGGCCAATGGGGTGGCCATCGCCACTCTATCGGCCTCCTAGGCGGAGAAGCCTTGGGGGGGGGCGGGGATGAGCCGGCGGGACCCCGCAACCCCTCCTGGGAGGCCGATCGGGTGGCCAGTGCCTGGTCAGCGCCACCCAATCAGCTTCCCAGGCGGAGAAGCCTTACCAGGGGGCGAGGCGAGCCGGCGGGACTCCGCGGAGGAGGCCGATGGGGTGGCCAGCGCCACCCGATCGGCCTCCCAGGCAGAGAAGCCTTCCGGGGGGGAGCGGAGACGAGCCGGCGGGACTCCGCGACCCCTCCTGGGAGGCCGATGGGGTGGCCAGCACCTGGCCAGCGCCACCCAATTGGCCTCCCATGCGGAGAAGCCTTCCGGGGGCGGGGACAAGCCGGCGGAACCCCGTGACCCCTCCTGGGAGGCCGATGGGGTGGCAGCACCTGGCCAGCGCCACCCCATCGGCCTCCCAGGTGGAGAAGCCTTCAAGGGGGGCGGCGACGAGCCGGCAGGACCCCGCAGCCCCCTCCTCGGTGGCCCATCGGGTCGCCAGCGCCTGGCCAGCGCCACCCCATCAGCCTCCCAGATGGAGAAGCCTTCCAAGGGGGCGGGGATGAGCCGGCAGAACCACCCAGCCCCCTCCTGGGAGGCTGATGGGGTGGCCAGCGCCACTCGATGGGTCTCCCAGGTGGAGAAGCCTTGGGCGGGGCGGGGACTAGCCAGGGGACCCCAAGGCTCCCTCCTGGGAAGCCTATGGGGTGGCCAGCACCACCCCATCGCTTCCCAGGCGGATGGCCCGGAGGGTCAGTGGGAGCTGTGGCCAGCCTGAAAACTGTCCTTAGCCCCTCACCCAGGCTTGCCACACCCCCTGGGGTGAGGGTCTCTACTGGGGAGCTTGACCAGTCTGCAAACAGACATTGGCCCCTCACCCAGGCTGGCCAGGCACACCAGCAGGTGGACATCCCCAGAGGGGTCCCAAACTGTGTGAGGGCACAGGCCGGGCTCAGGAAACACCC
>PVJC01013318.1:0-38209 GCA_004026665.1 Murina feae
AGTGGTCAGCAAGCAGGCAGTGTGGCCGCATTTAACTTCCAACAGGGAGAGCGTAACTGCCCTTATGTCCCCAAGTGGCACCGGTATTGCCTCCTTCATATCTCAGTCTTTTTACCTTTAGTAATTAAATCGACCAAGGTCACCAAACACCATTAAAGTTACTTTTATTAATGTCAATTCTTGACTTTTTTTCTTTGCTGACAATAATGGGATTGCATAATGGGATTGCATAATAGTTCCTAATTAACTCTGATATTTTCTGTATTTCCTGATGAATGTTCTTAGTAGATCAAGAAAATTCATTTATTCCTTGAGTGCCAAGAGCTTTTTAAAAGGAAATGCATTTAAATCTATCAAATATATTTATGTAACTACATGGTCAATAATTTTTTTTCATCTTATATCATTTGTTAACATAATGAATTATATTGATCTATTTTAAAGTGACAAAGCATAATTATTTACTGATATAAAATTCATGAGTTTATTTTTAGTATATAGAAAATTAAATATAATATTCAATATTATAATTAGATTGTCCAGCTAAACTTTGCATGGAAATCTTAATCCACAAATATAATATAATCATTGATATATATATATACATATATATATTTGGGGGATATTAATCTCTAGGCTTTTTGAAGATTATTTTGTGTGTCTTGGGGACAATTTCAATGGAAATGTATTTGATCTTTTCAGGTACAGATGGTAGATTTCTCATAAACTTGGCCTGGTATTCTTTTGATGAAAGATGTTCTTTAGGTAGTTAGACTATTTAGGTTTTTTTGCTCTGATCAGAAAATTTTGGTCATTTCTAAGTTACTAAACATTTTAAACCAAAATCCTTTTTTTCACTCCATAATAATATTTTTTAAACTTAGCATCATTTTAAATTGTGATATCCTCACTACTTTTCTCGGTTGAAACATAAGAAATTTTAGCTGGGCCGACGTGGCTCAGTGGTTGATCACCAACCTATAAACCTGGAGGTTGTGGTTGGATTCCTGGTCAGAGCACATGGCCAAGTTCCGGGCTTGATCCACGGTGTGGGGCGTACAGGAGGCAGCCAATCAATGATTCTCTCTCATCATTGAAGTTTCTGTCTCTCTCTCTTTCCCTCTACCTTCCTCTCTGAAATCAATAAAAATAAACTTTAAAAATAAGAAATTTTAGTTTCTTATTGGTGTACAATATTTATCTTAACAACCTTATCTTGTTTTAGGCAGCCTTGTGGAGTGGGATTGCCCAGCTAAGCTTTGCACGGAGATCTCAGCCCACAAATATAATGAAACCATTGCTGTTCAAGCTCTAGGGCACCTTGCTACGTAGGCAGAGATAACAGAAGCAGGGGCAGAGGTAGGACCCAAGTTCCGAATGTCTTCCACTCTCCTAATGAAGAACCTCTTCTAATCCTAACATTTCCATCCTCCTGCTCTAAGATTCAACTGCATCCCGATGTGAAACACTCCTAATGTCACACTCAGTTGTGAGATGTTACTTCTCTCTGCACATATTTATCATGAGATTTGGCTGATGTTTTGCTTTCTAAAGAAAGCCATGTGGCCCTCTAAGGAGAAGGGAATGCATCCTTTGGTTTACCATGTGAATACTGCTGTTTGGGGGCTTGCTTGGTGAAATAACAGGTGGCTATTTTTCCTTATAAAGTACTAGCTTGATTCATTATTTAATTTAAATGACTCTGAGCAGAGGAGTCAGAATTACAAAGGACAGACACTATCATTATTTATTTTATTCTGAGAAAGTCCTGTATGTTTTGCTAAGATAAAACAATGAGGAGACATCACACACCCAGTGTCCTCTCTGCTCTGAGGGATGAGTTTCCTTCCTCTTTGAACTCAGAGCTCTCAACAATTCAGATGATTCAGATTCAGATGATTCAGAAGATTCAGATGAGGAAGGGTGATACGAGAGGCCTTCACTCGTGTCTAAATTCCAAAGGTTTGACATGGCTGTTCCTCGCTCGCAGCCATGGTGGGTGAGTGAATGACACAGCACATGGGGAACATCTTCCTCCTCCGGGGAGCACTGTGTCAGGTTCACTTGTTCCCGTGGATGGAAGTGTCAGTAAGACAGAACTTCTCAGGGCAGAGGCCGCTTAGCAGAACTCTTGCTTCTCTTCCTGTCTGTTTCTGCCCCTTTGGGACTGGAAAGGCCGGTGTGTGTGGGCATGCTGCATGAGACGGGCACAAGTAGGTGCTTTTCCGCTGGAAACAAGCTTTGTGAAAAGGTTATGGTGAAGCGTCTTGATCAGAGTGGCAGGACTTTCCAATAACTCCCTGATGCAAGGTGTTTATCTTTCTAAAGTTCAGCTCTCTTAACATCACACACCTTAATTGGCCCACAGAGTAAGGATATGTCTTCAAGCTTCACTATTGGCTGACATAACTTGGCAGAAATTCCCCCGATGAACTCTGAGTCTCACCTTGCCTCTAGCATGCCATGAAACCTAGTTCCAAACACTTGTTTTCCATCAGATTACCAGAAGTACCCACACTCTATGCTTTCTCAACTTGTTCCCTATACCTTGCATGTTTTCCTGTATGTCTAGCACCCTAGGACTCAATCATCTAGAATTGACATAAGGATATTATTTTTGAAGTGTATTTTCATTCTTGTATTTTTGGTCACCCTTCCTTATATTTCACATATATGTAAACAGCATAGGTTGCATGTATTCCTAACATAGGACTCGTCATTATGTTTTGCAATATTGTCATTTCTTGCTGTATCTCTTCATAGATTGTGTATTTCTCAAAAGCAGGAATCAATTCTTCAAATTTAAATATATATAAAGATGCCTAGAATAACACACCAAACGTATACGTACACTCTTCCAGGAGAGTATTATTGTTCCTATGGTATCAGGCATTTTTATTAAAGTTAAATTTAGATTTGTTGTGATCTTTGTTTTTCCATCATTTCAATACCTGTCCATTTCTCATCATAAGCACATGTGTCCTAAATTTGGTATATCTTTCCATATGGAAAAATGTGCATATATTTGGTGCCTTTGCATGAACACACAGCACATGTGCACACACGCACTACACACACTACACACGCATAGTATAAATTCGAGAGAAACTTTTGTACACAAACACACAAAGATTTGTGTAGGGAGGTGTTTGTCACAGTGTTATTTGCAGGGACAAACTTTTTAGATAACTTGGTGGCTTTATCTATGTGAATGAACAAGTAACACATGGTATATACATACAGTGTAATACCATTCAGTGGAGTGAACTAAGACCGCGTACAGCGAAATGGAACATCTTAAAAACATAGTATTGAATGAGAATTGCATTCATGGGATGGACAATTAACACAAGTTTAAAACATAAAACATGTTCTAGATAAACATATGAAAACCAATGTGTGAAAGATGAATTGGAATTATACTCATTAAATTAAAAAAAAAAAACAGAAGATAATGCAGTTATATTGGTAGCCAAGGGGGATGGTTGATAATTAAATAAAAGAGGGACTCCATATACAGTGATGGTGAAATGACACCTTGAATTGAAGGGTAAAGTCACCCCAGTGTCTGAACAGAATGACAATTGAAGAAAATAAGTCTCAGTGTAAGCCATGGACTGTATTGGCTTCCTGACAGATCTTTTCCATTTTTAATTAAAAAACTAATAAATTGCTACTGAAGTTTATATCATTTCATTTAATGAAATTCCAACATTATAAGTCATGAATTCACTGGAACGCAGTGGATGCACTAGCAGCACTTTATGAAATCACAGGACATAGTTAGATGGCATTAGTCCATGTAACTCACTTAAATCACTGTGTCTCTACATTTCCACAATTGCCCTTGGGTGTTTCTATATCTGATTGATTAGTCGGTAATAGCAGGCCATGCTAGACAATGGGACATAGAATTGTTCTAAAGAAAGTTGACCCACTGTAACTTTGTGAGTAAAATGCATTTAATCAACTGAATTAACTGTGAATACATTTCATCAGCTCTAATAAAATCACTACAATATCAGATGCAACATGAGAAACATAGCCCATCATCCCTTCAAGTTCACTAATATAAAATCCCACACAGAGATATGGATATGATCAATAATGCCTGCAGAGACTGGAATGGGAAATATTAAACCTAATGTTATTCTCTAGATTACATCTTGATGACACATTTGGTAAATGTGTTTTATTTAATATTAATAAGTCCCTCAAATATTTGCTCTTTTAAGAACTTATATTACTTTTGCAGGTCTTATCAGACTATTCTGGGAGAAAAATATATTAAGATTAAAGATAGGCTGAAAGTAATAACATTTTCATAAATAGGATTTATAAATCTCATAAAAACCTGGAAATAGACCCTTACTTTTTGCCATATTATTTATAGAGAGCTATGTTATTTTGAGTGAAAGTTGTATAGTCTCATTTATCCCTAATGCTTGGTTTTGTTTTGTTTTATTCAATAGCCCTGAGTAGTAAATTTCATGTTTCTATATGGTTTCATCAGTATCAAATGTACCTCTGAAAATCCACTTCAAATATTAGGGTTTGGTAGTTTCTGGAATATTCTTGTGCCTTTTATACACAGAAATGAAAACATGCAGTCATGCCTGTAAGGACAGCACCAAACATTAGAAGAGAAAAATGGTGAAAAGCTGAGTTGATGGTTTTGTTGATCAGAAGTCACAGTCTCACCTTGTGGGTTTTTTTCAAGGGCCGGACACCTTGCTTGCTGTTTGAGACATCCCATGCTGTGTGCCAAAACTGAGCTGTCTTCTGTGGACCAGTGTGTTTCCCCAGCACATCTGAACCATTAGTCCATACCTGGCAGTGACCTCAGGGGGCGCCCTCCCTGTGCTCTTCATGAGCTAACAGTTATGTAGAGAGACCTCTTTGTCATGTTTTGTTACAGATGCTGGGGATACACAAGTGACAGAAAAAGACATGTTCCCTTCCCTCAGAGAGGTGGCATAGATTGCCACGCCAGAGGAAAGGAAGGAAGGAAGGAAGGAAGGAAGGAAGGAAGGAAGGAAGGAAGGAAGGAAGGAAGGAAGGAAAGGAGGGAGAGAAAGAGAGAGAGAGAGAGAGAGAGAGAGAGAGAGAGAGAGAGAGAGAGAGAGAAGCAGAGCTTGTCAAGGATAAAGATAAACATACCAAGAATAAATTAGGGCCAAATTCTATGCCTAGAAAGAAACAAGCAAAAATAAACTTTAAAAAAATTTAAAGCCCTTGCGAATTCATAAAATGAGAATTTTCTTTGACTGAAATATCCTGTATGGGATCAAACTTAACATGCCCCACCTAAAATAGAGAAATAAGGCAAGGAAAGCAGATAAACCTCTGCAGAAACCAAGACAGTAAAGTAAAAGATATTAGCTTTATAATAAGTAAAAATAAAAACTATGAAAGAAAAACTATGAATCTTAGAAGATAAAGTACAAGACGCTTCCTCGTGGTCAACTGGAATTTACCTGAGTAAAGAACTGATCGTCGGGAAGGGGAGGCCTTGGCAAGGAAAACAAGGCAACGCCAGTGGCTCTTCCCGAGCTCCAGCTCCAGATTTAAAGGTTCGCTCATCTAACCCCCAGTTCAATGCGTGAAACCCCAGCCTCCTGCACTGCAATAGTCCCGAAAACAGGAGTCCCAGGGGCACTCAGGCAGAAATCAACCAACACATTTTAAAGTCAGAAGAGTTTCAGATGTCTCTCATTTATTATCCACAATAAAAAAAATTTTTTTTAAAAAAAGAAGAGTTTCAGATTTTTATTTTAAAGCACTAAGGACCGAAGCTAATAAAATACACACAGAGCTTTGTGTAGAGTCAGTTGTTGCCAAATATGGCCCTTCAAGCCGAGTTGCTAACTATGCACAAGAAAAATAAGAAAAACTATCTACAGGAAAAATTTATGTCACGCATCCACATACTTACATACAGATCTTAACTTGCGCTCCCGTTGACTGACAGATGCGTCAGATCGAAACTCACAAACAGGGAAGATGTGCTCAGTCAAGAAACATAGCAGATAACAGAAGGTGGTTCCCAGCAAGCCAATAATATACTTTCATCACAATGTAAAATTTAAAACTAACCTAATACTATCAAAACGATAATATTTTCATTATGGCATTAACATGTAGATTCAAAAACTGGATTGTATTGTTAAATGAGTTTTGTGTAAGAAAGTGAGAAGGTAAAAGCAAATGAACATTGGACTTTATACATGTGGATTTAATAGGTACTATTGTTCTCTACCACTAGTAACTAAGTGGTGGGCCTGGAGGAACTTGAGGGTCAGTTAGTAACCTGCTACATAAATCAGATCCTCCGTGATACAGTCCAGGCTCATGGATCATTTCACATGGTACTGGCCAGCCTGACGATGCATGTGTTGGCTCAGGCGTTACTCCCCAGCCCATTTATCTCTGGCCATGGCTGTAGGATTACACTGAAGGCTCTTCACTCAGAAGCAGCCATGATGCCCTAGTCGGTTTGGCTCTGTGGATAGAGCGTCGGCCTGCAGACTGAAGGGTTCCGGGTTCAATTCCGGTCAAGGGCATGTACCTTGGTTGCGGGCACATCCCCATTAGGGGGTGTGCAAGAGGCAGCTGATCGATGTCTCTCTCTCATCAATGTTTCTAACTCTCTATCCCTCTCCCTTCCTCTCTGTAAAAAATCAATAAAATATATATTTTTTAAAAAGAAGCAGCCGTGAGCACATGTGGATAACTGGACCACCCTACCTAGCCCGGCTAACTCTATATTTCCATTCTTTCTTTTTAGCCTATAATGTTACCTGGAATGTGAGTTACCATATCCTTTAGCAATATTCACCCCAACTATAGAAAACAAGTACATCAAGTTGGATGGATAAAACCCAGGATGTAGGTAACTTGTGAAGAGAGAGTGAGCCACTAGCTTGTGGGCCATATCAGACAGAGATAAATTAAAGAGCACATATGTGTGCTAAAAATAGATAGGAAGTGAGGGTTTAAGGGATCAATTATTCCTGAGGCATCAACTATTCATGACAGTTATCGCATCCGTAACTTGGCCTCCCACTGCTGATGTTCAGAATGGTCCCCAGTGTTCTCTACCCACGACTGCGTGTAAACAGGATAGCTTCTCAGCAGGTTGTACGCGAGTGACAGGTGTTTGTGCGCCTTGTGTCTTGGTAAGAACAAGGATGTATGGGATGTGGTGTGCTGGCTCTTAAACTACAACTGTCCAGGGGGAGGGCTGATGTAGCACAGAGAACAAGACATGTGCCATCAATGATCTTCTGCACACAAGATTTCATCCGTCTGCATCAGGAATCTTTAAAAATTATACTTATTTGCCTTTAAAAGCAATTGAATAATAATTTAATTGACTTAAACAGTTGCTCAACTTTCCCCCAGAGACATCAAAGTCCGGTAGTGTGGCCCATCCTAACTAATTGGTGACCTTCCTTTCTCTGTCCCTCTGCCCCTCGCTTGATGCGTCATTCTGATCCGGTGAATCTGTGCTTGGAGCCCTTTGACTTGGTCCCTGGCCCTCCTGCTGCGTGTCTCCTCAGACTTGCCTGGGGCTCCTTGGGGACCTCACCCCTTTGGCACGTCCGGGGCACTTAGAAATTTCTCTCTTCTCTCTTCCTGAGAAGGTCTGTTTCCTCCTTTCACACTAAATCCATGCCCTTTCCCCCACATGGCACCCTGCCCGCCTCCACTGTGATGTTTAGCAATGCTCTTTAGACCCTGCAGACCTTGGGGGACAACTCAATGCGTAAGCTGCTGTGCATCAATCATTGCGTGCATGCACATGCACACACATGCACACACGCGCACACACAGAGAGGCACACACATAAGCACACACAGAGAGACACACACAAGCACACATGCACACACAGAACACACGCATGCACATGCACAGAGAGACACATGCACATGCAGACACACATATGCATACACACACGCACACGGAGGCACACAAAGGTACACACTGACGCATGCATATGCAAGCACAGAGGCACATGCACACACAGACATACACATGCATACACACACATGCACAGTTTAATCTTATGTCAGTGTGAGTCAGGAATCCGCAGGAGTCAGGAATCTTTAAGCAACCGCAATATAATTGGAACCAGGACTTAGCCATCTCTTTCCTCTTCTCCGACGTGGACAGTGAGGCTGGCGTGATTGACCACCATCCGAGGGTAGATGTCTGAAATGCCGGCAGCGGTGACCTTTCTGCAAACACAAACGCTTTCACATCAGCTCCACTGCTTCCGCGATTGTAAACGGAATCTTTCTTTTGTTCAGCCGTCACCACGGGACAGCATGCAGCCCAGGGCTGCATCTTCCAGACGGGCGTGCTACTCTCTTTCCATTCCCAACGTCCACCTGCAGCGAACAGCCAATTTAAGGAGTAATGCCTGTGCCTCTGAGGTTCCAGATGAACACGGATAGGGGCTGATCTGCAAATCACCGGCTTGCCAATAGCTTTAACTTGCCGGAGCCGTGATTCTGGATGTTCATTTGACTACAGCTTTCTGGGCTATACATTGATAAGACAGTCAGGAAAACGAAAAAGGCACTTCCATTATTCTCTTTGAGAAACGTAGAAAAATAGTATCATATAGACACATAAAAAGGACACGGAATCACTGGATGAAATAGAGAAATCCACTGTGCTCCTGTAGTGACCGTATCATTTTTTAAGTATATTTTATTGCTTTTTTTACAGACAGGAAGGGCGAGGGATAGAGAATTAGAAACTTGCCTGAGATCTGAAGGGTGAGCCCTGGAAGGGTGAGTTCTGAGCTCCGTGAGCGGTAGGGGATGGTATGGAGAAAGAGTGAGAGGTAGGGGGTGGAATGGGTCAACATTGTGAGGTGCAGAGAGGACTTCTGTTCTGAGATGATTCTGTAAGGCTGGTGGGAGCCAGTTCACACAGGGATGTTCAAGTTCTGACAAGCGTTGTCTTCATTATGCTAAAGGGACCAGTCCTCAGAGCATTGCAAGTTGGTGGGTGTCAAGATGAGCTATTTTTACACTTTGAGCATCGACTGGTAAAGCAGGGATGAAAGACGTGATAGCAGGTTTCTTCATCATAATACAATACTTATTTGCAAGTCAGTATCACAGCCAAGTATTGCTTTAGTTCTTAATAAAATATTGTAGATACCTTTCCACATGGACACATCCGGTTCTACACTCTTTACAGCACCACAGTTTTTATTGTATCAGTATACCATGCTTTTTAAGAAATCCATACTTTTACCTCTTTTTCAAAATTTTATGATATTACTAATAATACCCCTTAATTCATATTTGAAATGTGTACAAATACAAAAGTAGGTTTACTGTTGTAAGTACACAAAATGAGTTTGTTTTTGTATTATTATTTATTAATTACTGAATTATTTATTTGTATTACAACTGTAAACCTACTTTTGTCCCGTGTTGTATTTGCTTCTACGAGATGAATTTATAGAAATGCTGGATTAAGACTAGGCCCATTTTAGACATTCACAGATAATGGCGAACTATCCATTAAAACATTCTGACAGTTGACTCTGAGGCCCCAATTGTAAAAAGGATTAGTATGCCCTTTGCCATATGTATGATTTATTTCTTAGATCAACTCAGCTTCAAATCCCTTCCTCACCAGTGAATTTGATCCACTTATTCTCAAGCCCATGAGCCACACTTGTTGTCTCTAGGACCATCTCTTCATTGAAATGTTACTGAGGATTCTCATGGGCAATTGGGGGTAGGGAGGGAAGAGTTTTACCAAAGAACCTATATGCATATACACATAACCCATGGTCATAGACAATAGGGTGGCGAAGTCCTAGGGAGGGGAGGGGAAAGGGGAGAAGGGAGTCAATGGGGAAAACTAAGGGGGCACTGTAATACTTCAACAATAAAGATAAATATTTAAAAAGAAAGGTTAAAGCCTGACTCCAACTACTTGGCTTACTATATGTGTTATTCGCATACTTTCATTACTATAATGATGTCCATTTCCACAGATAAGAGAACATTTTCACAAAGCCATGAAGGAACTTGCCCAGAATTATGTAACTTGTAAATATGCAGAAAGCTTCTAACAATTAAGCTTTATTACTTTAGAAAAGCTGTTTGATAAAACTCAAAATTTAATCATGGTTTAAAAAACCTCTTAGTTACCCTAAAGGCAAACGATGGTTCCCTATTTTAGTAAATACTGTGTGACTCCTAACGATAACTACAGTCATATATTATCAAGGAATTCCACAATTATCCCACTAAAATGAATGACCAGAAACATTTTGATGAAACTAGAACTCCTTGGTAATATTCTTAATGAAATGATAATTTAAACAAAAAAATGACTAACATAGAATAGGATATAATCATTGGTTAATTTCATTAACAATAGTTAAGCCACAACTAAATGCCAGCTCTGGGCTCAGCAGCGGAGGTTCCTGTGATGAGAAAGAGATATGTGATTTGTCCCCTCCTCACATATCGCATCTCTCAGTAAAGATTAACCGTCAAACAGGCTCTAATATTAAACTTTCATTTGTGCTGCGTAAGGGACAGTTCAAGATTTGGTGCAAGAATGAATAGAGATGGAACCTATTTCTAGAGACCGAGGAAGACCCGCCACAGCAACTGAGGTTACGAGGAATAATCACCAGCCGTAAGTCAGACAGAGACCTGGGGATGAGCCTCCCCAGGAGAGGCAAGGGCAATGGTAAGCTCACCCAACGAAGGACATTTCAAAATAGAGTAGACTTATTAGGTGGGGATAATACAATACAAGGTTGTGGCAAGTAGGTAGAGGACTCCTCAGTAAGGGGTGGAAAAGCTTGCAAATAATGTAATGAGTAGTTTTTTAAACCTGAATATAAGTTGAAAGAAGCTGAAAACTTTTGCAAGAGGGGTGGAAATGTGTAAGCGGGCATTTTCCCGCCACTGTGTGGTAGCATTTGAAACACTTTCCTTTGTGCAGGGGTACATTACAAAACTTGCGTATGTATCGCGTTTCACTGCGTAGTTTATGAGCGGCACACACACGACAGGACGTAAAACATTTTTATTTTTGCCGGTTCCAAGGTCTGTTTCCTCATGTCCATTGACAGTCTCCCTGGTGGATTCAATTTTACTCGTTTCCTGCAAAAAAATATTTGCATTTTAGAAGAATCATGTTCATGACTTTACAGGTTATCAGTGGGAAAAAGAAAGACTAGAGGTAAAACTCTGATAATGAAGATTTTTGTAATAAGTAAGAGGAACATTATGGTGGGCCAGACCTGAGTTGCAGATACAAACATATAAAAAGCAGGAATACTGAATTGGCATAAGACAGAACTTGGTGACCATTGAGCTGTGGAAGAGAGGAGAGAAGGAGACAAATGATGGGCCATCCAGTGGAAGGGGACACATTGGGCAAAGAGCAAACACGAAGGGGAGGAAGGATGAGGAATCTAATTTGAATTTGTTGAATGTGAAGCTTGGATGAGCTCTCTCAGGAGAGAGAGTTGGATGCTGGGCCTAGCCTTGGGAAACTGAGTGTTATTCATCAGCCTGCGGATGAATGAATGAGATGCAGTGGTTTTTTACAAACTGAAAAGAGGACCTAAGAGAGAACCTTGAGAAACATTCACCCCTAAGTAGCATGAAAAAGAGCCTGAAATGGAGGCTAGAAAATCAAAAGACTCCAAAGAGAGTGTAGAGTTGCAAAAACAAACAAACAAACAACAACAACAAAACACAAAGAAAGCTACTTTTCAAGAAAGATGCAGTAAGAGCATTAAAAATGTCATCTTCCCATAAGACATCGATTAAGAAGGGGCTGAAAATTTATCCATTGACATTAAATACAAGTAAGCTGCTGCTGAAAAGAACTGTTTTAGTCTGTGGGAGAAAACAAAAAACAGACTTAATTTTGATTAATGATGACGCTAAGTGAGGAGCAGGAAATTGTGGATAATAAAAAATAATCACCACAACTCCAACTGCGAAGGGGTAGGCAGCTGTGGGGTGGCTGGAAGAGGATTTAGCAGATCTTATGTAGAAAGGGGGAAATGGAGACTGTTTTGTTGGTAATATCACGAAGTCAATAAAGATGGTGCATTGAAATGCAGAAGAGAGTAGCACTCAGTTAAAAGGTGGCTATCAGGGTCAGATGCCTGCAGCAAAGCGACTTATTTCATCCGTCTTGTATTTCATGTAAAGCAACTGCAGAGTTTACTGAACTAGGTTTCTTTTAAATGCATGCAGGGGAATCCAACTGTGACTTTTGTTGTGGAAATCCTGCAATCAGGTGAGACTTTCACAATTTGGGAACATTTTGAGACCAGAGTTCAAATGGAAAAACACATTGGGGAGTTTTCAGAGTGTTCATAGTAATTAAACCATAAGATCGGACAAGGTTGCCTAATGTCAAAGATACACACAGCGACAAATTGGCTCAGAGCTGTCCGAAGCACTTTGCTTTAATTCAGTCCTGCCAACAATACAGCCGGGCACGCAGAGGGTCGGTTTCACAGCTGTGCCAGGCCCTGGATGCTCTGCCCAGCTCTGCCAGTGAGTGGCAGAGAGGGCTCAGGTCAAGGTGGGAGTTAAAATAAAAGCAATCATTCATTGGAAATGTTCTCCAAACCAGGGTCCTATTTCTTCTACTCATTTCCATCTTTAACCCATTCTATTCTCACAGCAGCTCAAAGAAATACATGCAATGCTTCTTATTATTCTCCATGTTGGGGAATGGGGTCACAGAAAATTGGTCAAGATTACATGGCTAAGAACGGGGTAAAACCTGGATTCAAACCTAGAGTCAGCAGTCCCAATCACAGTGCCTATGGGAAAGGAGGGGGAATACTAGTGAGTCCAGGGGGAGCTCAGTTGGACCAAAGTGATGCCAATACATAGACTTTATGAGCAATCACTATACCCAGGCTAGTCATGTTTTGAGATGTGTTGCAATTATCTAAAACGTAACTTCACAACTTTGAGATGTTTACACACAAAGAAATCTGGATTTAATGTTAGAAGGAGAGAGGCAGGTTCTGAGCGCCACACTGTGACAAGCCAAGACTCCTTATCTCCTGGTACACACATCAAGGAACACGGAACAGAGAGATTTGTCATTGAGGACAGCGAACAAAGCACAGCCCTATTTAATCTCATGTTATCTTCCCCTGCTCGGTCGGTCACTGCACTCACTGTGCAGCTTCCTGGTTTGAAGGCAGTCTATTTCTTTACTCTATCTTGTTCATGCAAAACAGGATTTAAATCGCAGTATTGCACGATGTTTGAAAACCGCTGAGGTCTTTACTACGTCAACTGAACAAGGCTGGAACTCCATTTCCAATAATTCCCAACCCCGTGTGCATCTCGATTTGGGTCGGGCCATGATGGAAAGGGAGTGGAGACGTGGAGGGCAGAGGGAAAGAGACCTCTGCAGCTCAGGCACATTACTGCAGATCTGCTGCTTCTCCTGCAGACCCCTCACATGGCCTTGTCTCTGGATGTAGCATGTGTGTACCCTAACTGCTACAAATGCCAGCTGACTTGGTTCCCAGTGTCCCTTTATTTAAAGACCATTGACATATATTTATTTAAAGTTTTCACTTCTCACGAAAAGGGTTTGTGACAGACAACAGTATTGTGATTACCAGAGGGAAGGGATGGAAAAGGATAAAGAGGGGATGAATGGTGATGGAAGGAGACTTGACTTGGGGTGGTGAACACACAATATAGTATACAGATGAGGTATTATAGAATCATGCACCTGAAACCTACATCATTTTATTAAGCAACTGGAGGCCCGGTACATGAAATTCGTGCATGGGTAGGGGCCCCAGGCCTGGCCAGCATTCAGGGCCAATCTGTGGAGTGACAGGTGGGACAATTGGGGGGAGGCCCACTGGCAACCACTCTGGCTGACCTGGCACTGCCCACTCTCTGGCCCCACGCCCTGCCACTGCCACCAGTTGTGGGGTCAATCGGTGGGCTGATTTGGGGGGGGGAGGGCCCTGCTGGCACCCATCTTGACTGGCCTGGGAACTATAGGCTGGGGGCAGCTCCTGCATTGAGTGTCTGCCCCCTGGTGGTCGGTATACATCATAGCAACTGATCATTCCACTGTTTACTCAATTTGCATATGAGGCTTTTATTATATAGGATGTTACCTCAACAAAATCTGGCTAAACATTGCATTTCTACATGATATAAGCTAAAAGATGGGTCCAGGCAAAACATGGAGATAAGTGTAGAGTAGCCATCACTGACCACAGGGTGTGGGCTCTATTGAGAACGGAGGGATAGTTATGTGCCTAGTATTTGATCACAGAGAGCAAATGCTTCATCAGGAGATTCTGCTCATTTAAAATACTTTTTTATTTCTATTTCTCAATGTCTGAATCTGCTGTCTAATCTTGATACTCATTTAAAAAACTGGAAAGTGGGTGAATTTTTTTCATTTTTATTCAAATGTCTTTCATTAGACTATAATTTAGGGCTGATTTGGTCAGGAGGAGACTCCAGATGGATGGATGGTAAAATAGCGTTAAACCTGCTGGATACTTCTCATTCGCTGATTAAAGTTAGAATTCACAGAGGGGAAAATTGTGTGCCAGTTGGGAAATGGTTCCATAAAAATAAATCATTAAATAAAATATGACAATAACTTTGCATCTATACTTCTGCCGCAGAATTTTTTTAACCTGTAAAACAGACGATATATTAGTTTCCTCAAGGGAGAACAAGTTCAAACAGTGTTTCATATACAAGATACACAAAATCATTAATATTTGTTCAATCGAATTTCTTTATGTGATAAGACAGGGGAAAATCACTTGATGAATGTGTGGTTATTACTTTCAAATCAATATTTAAATGGAGAGTAAAGACAACAGGTTTTGCTGTCTCCTCTCAGGCTCCACCATACGTCAATAAGAAACAAGCACACCCATTTCTGCTATTCTGCATGCTTTCCTTACTATTTAAGACTTTACCAGTGGAGTTAACCCTAGAGGTAGTATGGTTGAAGTCCTATCACATGGTTCAATTCTACAAACAGGTTTTGAGCACTTGGTTGAATGGCAGTTCATTCTTTAATTTGTTAACTGCTCCCTAGAAATTATGTCTTCAATTGTGTACATTCTTCATTTTTTTTCAGATAAAAGTAATTTGAAGTTATAATAAAGTGATTTGCTGTTATTAGCTTCATTACAATGATAGCTATAATTTTAATTACCTTGTTAGCAACATACTGGGTCCCATTGACCAGTAAGCATTTTATCATTCACCCCATTGCTTCTCTGTGAAACTATGTCCACTTATCCTGTTACCCAATTCATAAGGATCAGGAATGGAATTTGAACCCAATTTTAATAGGGATCTGTTTTCATTACGATGAAAAGTGTGATTTTTTTCTGTTGAGGAAACTTCCCACATAGCTATATTAGTACTGATATATTAATATATCTAGAGGACAATTATAATTATATATATAGATGATAATTTTATTTTAAATATAAAAAATAATAATGTATTAAAATAAAGCCTAATAAAAATGGGAATAAATGTCATGGATTGTTATTATTTTGATATGCTCCTTCACTTTATTTTCTAACATTTTATTTAGGATTTGTAATTATTCTGTAGTAGTTGTTGTTGGTTTTTTGTTTGTTGGTTGTGGGGGGTTTTTGTTATCATGGAGATTGATATCAAGTTTATGGTGGCACAGAAACATTTTGGAAACTCCTTTTACTATATTTTGAAGAACTTTTAAAGTATTAAAATTTCTCTCAAGGCTTTAAAAGTTAATTTTTTAATTATCTGAGCATATTACTATATTGGGATTATTTATAAATGAGTTACTTGGTATATTCTATGACAATTGTATTATTTGACTTTTCAGTCTCTCTAAGGTCAGACTTACTAGTTTACAACCTGGGAAATTATACATTCTGTGCATTTTAAATTTATTAGCCTGGAACTGACAACAGTACTCTGTCCTACTCCTGTTAATCCCCTGGACATTCACTGTTTCCACATTAAATTTCTTAATTTGTACATTTACAATTCCCCTAACTCTTTTTTCTTGATTAGGGTAGCTGACAGAGTAGCTCTTTAGTTATTTTCCTCAAATAAATTGCTCTTGAATTAATATATTAGCTACATTTTTGTTTTCTTATTTATTTCTCTTTGTTTTCTTTATTGCTTACTTTTGCTTCTCTTGTATGTAGTTTGTTATTCTATCTGTTTGTATTGGACTATTAAGTTGAATTATTTTCTTGTTCTTTCTTGTTTATTAATTTAGGCTTTTCACATGAGAATTGAATATCTATGCCTTACGTATTAGAATATATTACGTAGTAACTCTGCTTAAGAGAAAGAAAAAGATTTATAGTTGTCTAAATAGGAAGCAATTTAGAGTTTGTGACTCCTTTTTCTGCAAAGACTGATGAAGAAAGATCAGAAAAACATCCCACATGGTGGGTGCCTGCCTAGATCACTTTCAATGTCCACTTTTCTTGGAAAGTAGTGAGTTTTAATGTTTGCTCTATAATTAACTGACATGTCTTTAGTCCATGTTTTCAGTATCCCATGAGTACAGACCCAGTATGACTACTTTCCAATTAAACTTTCCAACTTAGTAAGAATCACATCTTCTCAAAACTCTTTTCTTTTTTTTCTTTTTTCTTTTTTGTAGCTATATTTTGACTTTTGAATGAATATATTTTGTACTTAGATTTCGGTGAAAGTATTTGTTAACACTGATTTTTATGCTTTGAAGAAAAAAAAGGATATCATTCCCAGATAGAATTACCTCGTGGTTTTTTTTTTTTTTTTAATTAAAAAAATATGAAAAGAAATATGCCTCCCGAATAAAATAGAGTGAGGAGCAAGAAGTGGCAATAGAGCAAGAAGGAGACACAGTGAAGAGAGGGGATGAGAAAAAGGAGCAGGACTGCTTTGAGGAGGCAGACAGGAGGTGGACAGAGCGAGACAGGTGAGGGTGTCAAACAAACACACACTGTTGTGAATTTTGATATTGCTTGATTTTATCAAATTTAATTGATCAGGAAACCTTTCTTTAATTGGCACAGCATAACAGTAACAAAAAATATAGAAATCTATAAACTCCCAGAAAAGACGTTCCTCAGCTTTCTGGGAAGATGACTTCCTAGTTGGCAGATAATATATGTTTAAGAGAAAGTTTAAGAAATATTGAACAGAAAGTCAGGTGAGGTAACCCCTTTGACAGGCTCCTATCTGATCTCCAAAAAATAAATTAAAAAAGAAGAGACTGACATTATCATTTCAGTCTTGAGACATGCTTGTGGCCTAGACAGTGTCCTGCAGAAGGAATATTTGCATATAAATGGCATTTGTCCATGATAATTTTATTAGCTTCATTTGCAAAAGTACAATACGTCTTTCAGTCAACAGGATAGTCACCAGCTCAGAAAACCAATAAAACTAGCCCAGCTTCTATTTTCACAAAGAATAAAAATATTATTATGTACCTGTTAAAAAACACACCAAGCCCATGAAGCACTAGGTGTGCATCCAGTAACACTCAGTTATACTGTGTGACTTCAGTTAACCCTCCTGAAGTGGAAACGCCAAATGTGATCTCCATTCTCTGCCTGCCTCCATGTCAGCTGCTCAGTCCCCTTCAGCCCTGCTCCTGCCACCAACCAGCTGGGCCTGGGAGTTCTGACCCCCTGCCTGAGACAGTCCTTCCCCGGGCTGCACAGCACATGTTCAGGCTGTGGCTTCCACACCACTTCCATGTTTAAATGATCCCCCACGTTGCTACTGGGGAGCTGATGGGGAGGATCCGCCTTTGCAGAAACTGTCAAGCAGGTCAAATGTTAGAAAAACATTGGAAAAGCAGAAGTATTTTTAAATATATTTTTATTGATGTCAGAGAGGAAGGAAGAGGGAGAGAGAGAAAGAAGCATTCACAGTGAGAGAGAATCGTTGACAGGCTGCCTCCTGCATGCCCCGCACTGGGCATAGGCCCTGACCAGGAATTGAACCGTGACCTCCTGGTTCATGGGCCGACGTTCAACCATTGAGCCATGCGGGCAGGGTGAAAAAGCAGAAATAGTTGGGGAAATATTTACCAGTGAAAAAACAAATACAGGAGGGAGGGTGTCAGGCAGCTTGATCTCCTCTCTTTCCCCCTCCCACAGGACTTTCTCAGCACAGTTTCCCTCTGTAATCCATTCAGAGCTGTCCTGTTGGGGTGCAGGACCACACTGAGGTGAGCAGGGGCCTCTGGGACTCATTGCAACGTAATAGTCAACCCCTCCGTATATCACCTGGCATTCTCCTTTCATTCTTCTCAATATTATTTCCCTTTTCCCTCACTTTCGTGCTCTCAGATCGCACCTCCTAATAAAGCAACCGGTTTTAATCATAACTTGGTTTCTGTTTACTACAGGTCCAGGCGAAGACACTGGTAACTACTAATGGAGCAGAGCATATAGTTAAGGTTAATAATTTATATCCCCTTTCCTCTGACCTTCCAAGCACCAGGAGAAATACAGAAGAATGCAAACTGGAGTTAAACAAAGAAGATTCCTATGTGTCTTGGAAAGTGGTGATGAGATTATAGTGTTTTATAGGCTAGGCTTGGGAATGTGTATAAAAATAGTAAGAGAGGGTTGGTATTTGGACGAGCAAATGAAATATACCTTAAATTTGAGATTTGGAAATTAAAAATAATATCCAAAGGATGTTTCACAATGACCAGCTTACAGCAGCAGATGCCCGGAACACCAATCGATGTGATGTATAGCATGTGTTATTCCCCTTAAATCATACTATATATTTTTAAATTTAATTTAAAATCAGGAACTTTATTCTCAGAGTCAGAGCTGAGGGTTGGAACTGTTCCCAGCTCCTCTCTTGCATTTACCCTCTAATTTTGCCTTGTATTCAAAGGAAGTTTCTACTATAACCTGACCAATATTTTGGCTTTGAACGTACTATATATAATGTATAGAATGAAGGTAATACAGGTAAAAGGATAACTATATCTGAATAACTTTAGTTATCTCTTCTCTGGTGATATACTCATTTCAATGAATCCAGCATTCTTTATATAAAGCATTAAAAAAATTGTTTTAAAGAATACCACAAAAAAGTCAATAAATGCTGTGAACAAGGAAAAACATAGCACAAAAAGCCTACCTTTTGTTCTCCCAAAACAGCGTCTAGTGAGAGATAAGACCAGGATCAAGGATACGTTTCAGGATGAGAGTGGTTCATGGTTTGGGAGCATACTCCATCTGGATGAAGAATCTGATGAATTCCTTTCCTCTTGTGTCCTGCACTGGCCTAAGGAGCAGACTGGGGTTCAGAATGTGGATTCCACATTGAAATTATGTGATAAAAATAGATCTATAGACATGTAAAAATGTTTACAATTCAGTGCTAATGAAGCCCTCCTTTCGAAATTGAATGCTTATAAAATGTGCACGCGCACTCCTTGTTTTCCTGCGCTACCGTATCTGCCATGCTTTCTTTCCTCTGTGGTTTTTCCATCATTCCAAATACAATTGTCCTTTGGTTTCATGGGATGAAAACAGTTTCCGTACTATGAAATTTCAGCGTTGCTGGGAAAATGACTTAAAATGAGAACATTGGGTTTTATGAAATTATTCAAATCACAATGCTTCCAGTCTAGTAATATTTTTTTACTCATGACAAATGACAAATGTTCATTCTTTTTTTCTTTGTCAACTAAATCTCATCCAGTCATCACTGACACCCAATGGAGAACCAGGATTCAGAAGAAAGGGACTAATGTGGGGAAATCCTGTGGGGGTGTTCCCAGAATAGCTAGCGGCTTGGAGAGATTTTGAGAAAATTATGCTAAGGTGGGTATCCCAGAAGAGAGATATCTTGGTGTAGAATGTTGCTTAGGTTTTCTGGAACGTAACCTCCTTTGATTGCTAAAACCGAAGTGTGGCAAGAACTGTGAGGGCTCTGAGATTTGCATGCTAAAATGTTAGCCTGTTTCATGGATTCTGGAAGAAGGCCTTTAATACTCATTACAATAATCCTAGATAGAATAAAAGCATGTTCATGTGTCAGGGATCTGGTTTCCAATTCCCACAGGGTGACGTGGGAAGGGCCAGTGGGTAACATCTATTCCTGAAGTTTGCTACATAACAGGAGAGGAAGGCTGAGCTTAGGGAACTCAGATCTTTTATAAATCTGTCTGATCTTTGCTCTCAAGAAGGCGCTTCATCTATTAGATGTACAAACCTTTAAAAATAGCCCAAAATAAAGACTGTGTGTGATTCTGAGTTGCATCAGTCATGGGGAATTGTATCCCAACAAAGTGATGTTGGCATAACACAGAATTTTCTTCAGAATTTTTATGCTGAGAAAACCTCTCTTTACACTAGGCACGTGGGGCAAAAGTAAGTCTACAGGTGTCATATGGAAAACAATACAACAGTTTTTTATGTTTTTATTGATTTTTAGAGAGAGAGGAAGGGAGAGGGATAGATAGAAACATCTATGAGAGAGAAACATCATTGAAGAACTGTCTCCTGCACGTCCACCATTTGGGATTGAGCCCACAACCCAGGCATGTGCCTGACCGGGAATCGAACCTCTGGGTCAACGCTCAACCACTGAGCCACACTGACTGGGCGACAATATAATAATTAATAAATAATAATACAAGAATAAACTCGGTGTTTCAGGTACTCACAACTGTAAACCTGTTTTTCTCTGCTCTTGTATTTTTCCCTTTGATTTCAGAACCCATTGATCGCATTGCCTAGCAAACTCAGAAAGGCTCAGGTGGCTCATAAACAATGAGCCGAGATGGAACAAAACCCGTGTTTTGTCCCAGAAAACACTTTCTTAACCTCTAGCTACGAGCTCCATCCCCAGTTCACTGTATCCCAAACCTAATGCTGATCGTTGATTCTCACTCTTGGTAACCGGCCTCCCCATCCTCTTGGTCATGAACCTTAATCTTAGGCAACATCCCAGGTACATAATGTCTTTCCTCTGATTCTTTCGGTGGAAATTCATGCCACATCCAAGTACCTCTTTCCCTTGAGTCAGGCCTCTCTTCTATCCAAAAACAAACAAAAAAACAAAAAAACTTCTGTAAATAAATCCTATTTGGGACGCTATCTTTTTCTTTAAGCCATTTTTGACATTCTTTTCACAATTATATGTCTTTTTTTAAAAATCAAATTAGGTTGTCTCTTCAAAAGTTGATAAATGATGACATTTCCCTTAGGATAACTCCAGTTTATATTTATGGCATAAAGGCCCTCTATGATGTGATGCCTGCCTAACCCACTGTCCTCCTGTCTGGTCCCCCACATCCACCCTCTGTTCCACCCTTGCTGGCTTTCTCACCCTCAGATTCCACTCTGATTGACATCCATGCCCTGGGGACGTTTGCTCCCTTTGAAATCAGCTTCTACTACCTCTCAAGTGAATGCCCAGTCCCCTTTCCTGCTCAGCTCTGTGGAGCGTCTCCTGTGCCTGATTCCAGCAGTGCTCATGGTCTTCTCATGGCAGCCATAGCTGCACCTTCTGTGTAAATCAGCACAGGGGTCCTCATACTACTGTGACGGCCAAGTCCAGCTAAACACAGGCACACAGAGATTTGTGTACCAAGTAGATGCTTGAAAACCAGGCCTCCAGATCATTGAACATCCAGTGGACCTCCTCCTCCTTTCTGGGAAGGGCATTGACATGTTCATCTTTCAGTTTGCTGGAGAGCTCCTAAAGCAGGAGGTGTATTACAGAAATCTCAATCTTCTTATCTGGCAGAGCACCTACCATCCCGCATGGGGTCAACTGGTGGATGTGACATTAATAGCAGAACAGAGGCATGAAGATCCCCACTGTCCTCAGAGAGCTGACTTTCCTTCAGACCATCAATGACGTTGCTAGAGATGATATTGCTCAAACATCCCTGATGATACCAAAAGCTTCAGTAACTACACCAAGCCTTGTTGAACTTACAAACTCACCCTGTCCCATAGACTACATTCAATGTTTCCCTGTTGGTGAAAAGTTTCAGGAAAATTTGATTTGATAATCCTACATAATAAAAGACTAATATGCAAATTGACCTAACAATGAAACAACTGGTCACTATGACACACACTGACCACCAAGGAGCAGATGCTCAGTGCAGGAGCTGCCCCCTGGTGGTCAATGCACTCCTACAGGGGGAGTGCCACTCAGACATAAGCCAGCTCATGGCTAGCAAGCACAGCAATGGTGGCAGGAGCCTCTCCTCCCTCGGCAGCAGAGCTAAGGATGTCTGACTAATGGCTTAGGCCTGCTCCCACTCCCCTGGGCCTAAGCTGTCAGTTGAACATCCCCTGAGGGTTCCCAAACTGTGAGATAGCACAGGCCAGGCTGAGGGACCACCCCCTCTCCCTGAATGCACAAATTTCATACACTGGGTCTCTAGTTTGTTTATATAGGCCTGTCACTAGGATAAGAGCTTTCCATATATACAAGTATTCACTCATCAAGATAATAATACTAAGTAGCTGTTGTTATTAATTTGATTTATAAAAATGAATTAACAAGTGGTAGGGTTAAGATTTAAAAGTTGGAAGTATGATCAGAGACCCTATTTTGAATACATTGCATCTGTCTCAGTCAATTGTATTTTTATAAGAAGTGAATTCCTTTTACTTCAGAAAGAATAATAATGAAAAATTAAACTACTGAAGTGAAATGAAACCAATCAAACCAATCCTTCAAATTCAACACGAAGTAAGTTTCTCTGAACCCTGGAGCACACGATGGCCTGGGAAGGAAAGCATTGTTATTGAAAGACATTTTCTAGGAGCTCTTTGGTTTCCAAACTTGGAAATAGTCCTTACAAGGGTTCCTGTGTATTCAATTATATATTAACAAATTGATAATTAAAACGTTTATTGTGTGACTGGAGTTAGAGTCACATAATCCTTCTGACAATGTTTACTCTACACCATCTGCTGCAGGGAAAATCCATGGAAAGGATAATTTATGTGATTGGTAGAAAGCAGCCTTTCGCAGCACATCCTGTTTAAATAGCCACAGGTATGCAGATGTCAAAACAGACAGGTGTGCTGCTTGTTTGCTTGTGGCTGTTGATTTATTTCTTGTGGTGGCGGAAGCTGAAGCGATGGGGCAGGAGCCTACGATTCCTGGGGTTCTCGCTGTACCAAGGTGAGCTGCTGAGGATCCCCCCCCCTTTACTGTATGCAATTCAGTCATTTTCGGGAAACCACAAGCTATCTGTCACAGATTAAAACTTCCACTGGCTTCTTCTTGCCCTGCGTGGGAGAGGAAATTAAATATTTATGTGTATAACTACTTTTAAGTGCTTTAAAGTAGTATTGTCTGATCAAATCCAGTAACATAAGGAGCTCTATTAGTAACCCCTCTTCCCAAAATCACGGAACCCTAGGAGATGAGATATGAATTCCACAGTTTCAAAGACACTCTTCTTATTTTTGTTCCTGTTAATCAGCAGCATTTGACATTTGCATGGTACCGTGGACGCTAGTAAAGAGAGGTTCCAGAAATATGTCTGTAAATGCCGAGAAAAGATACTTAGACTGTATGTATCTAACCTCAAATCACTGAGCGCAACAACACCCGCTGAGTCTAAATATTTAAGGCTACATCTTCCAGTTTCTACTCTGAGATATTGTAGAAGATGATCACATTTTAAATGTGACATTGGAATGATTCCCATCATGCCCTTCTCAGGTGATCTGGTTTATGAAATCTAAAATGTTTGCTCCAAACAATGCACTGTCTGTACTTCCCTCAACTATAATGACATGCGTGTACTTACAACAGGTTCCAAATCCAGAGGCTGAGGATGTATAATTATGAAAGTCCACATACCTAAAACATAGCCCTGAAGCACACGCATCAAACACCCCCACACCTCACTGAAACCCACTGTGTTCACAATGTACAGCATCGTTATTTTAAATCCACTGAAAGAACCGTAAATATTCACGTGATAAGAAATACAGGATATTGTGTGATGGCCTATTTTGTGAGAGGACCGTTTCATTAAGTTGCAAACACCAATTACTGGTTAACTAGCTTTTTAATACTTGGTTGCGATTAAAAGTGAGAAACGTTTTCATGAATCTACTGGAAGATGATCTTCGTGATGTTTGCTTTATTCCTTAAGCGAAACTGCCCCATTAAACGTACGAACAAGTCAGAGGATTTCCAGTTCATTGGCCAAATGTCCTCCGCAAACATTATGGCAATTTATTAAAACAGTGTCGCCGTGTGTGCTGTTACATAAATTACAGATTTTTTTTTTAAATAAACTGAGATACCTATGCTTTTATTTGAGGTAATGAGTAGCTTAACAAATCTCCTTGTTTCAGGGAGCTCAGACTTGAGTGAGCTCAGGGATTTTTTATGAGATGGGTCATTTTTTTGGTGGGTTTACTTCTGAGTCCGTGGGTGGTTTTGATGACAGTGTGCCCCGCCTCGCTGGTCTACAGTGCATCTGATGCAATCTATATGGTAATCAACTTTCTCGTCATATATGTTCAATTATGTTTCCATCTGTTCTTTCCCAGGGTTTTGCATATGTGCATATTTAATTGAGAAAAGTTCAGGAAACCATTTTGTCTCTCGGGAACTTTCCCTGGAAGAAATGTTGTGCCTTAAAGAGACCTGCATAATTTCGCCTTTGTTCTCTCCATTTAAAAAAAATGTTTATGTAAAAAAATAGGTCCAATTTTCCTGTCAGAGCCTGAGATGTCTTTTGGGGTCGTGGCTGTGAAGCCATTGCCAGGGGTCTCCAGGGTGCTCATGGTCCAGTCACTGAGTGGCCTGCCGCGTTCCAGCCACCACTGCCACTGGCGTGCTCGTTTCTTGCGTGTTCTGAACAGAAAAAAAAAGGTGAGTGTGGAAATCCCACTGAAAATATGTAGATTCTTTCCTTTTCTCAAAAAGCGTAAAGGTGTCCCTAGCCAGTTTGGTTCTGGGGATAGAGTATTGGCCTGCGGACTGAAGGGTTCTGGGTTCGATTCCCAATGAGGGCACATGCCTCGGTTGTGGGCTGAATCCCCAGTAGAGGGCATGCAGGAGGCAGCAGATCCATGGTTCTCGCTCAGCATTGATATTTCTATCTCTCTCTCTCTCTCCCTTCCTCTCTGAGATAAATAAAATGTTTTTTTAAAAAATCTATCTAATCTAATAGAAGAGTAATATGCAAACTAGGCGTCACTCTGTTACACCCACCAGTCACGCCCACCAGCCACGCCCACCAGCCAATCAGGAGCAAGTATGCAAATTAACTCAACTAAGATGGTGGCAGCCACAGAACTGGAGTTGCCCTGGGCAATGGAGGAAGCCAGGGCCCTGTGGGCCTTGAGCTCTACTCAAGGCTACAAAGTTTCAATTATAGAAGATAAACAAACCCCAGATACCTGCCGGGCTGGGACCTTGGGTTGCCAGGGGCAACCCAGGCTTCAAGCAGGAGGACCAAGGCAACAAAATTTCAATTATAGAAGTTAAGTAAATCCCAGATACCTGTTTCCAGCCAGGCACCCCAGTAGGGACCCAAACCCTGAAGGGGCTGTGGGCAGCCTGAAACGGCCATCAGCCCCTCACCCAGGCTGGCCAGGAACACTAGCAGGTGGACATCCCCCAAGGGGCCTCAGACTGCGAGAGGGCACAGGCTGGGCTTAGGGATCCCCCCATCCCCAGTGCACAAATTTTTGTGCACTGGGCCTCTAGTATATATATAAAAGCCTAAGTGACCAAATGATCACAATGACCAGAATAACCAGTCACTGTGACATGTACTGACCACCAGAGGCAAACACTCAACACAGGAGCTGTACCCTGTGGTCAATGCACTTCCACAGAGGGAGCACCGCTCAGCTGACTGACTCGTCCCAGCCACTGACCAACCTGGCAGCAGACACTCATTCCCTCAGTAGTCCTGCAGGTCCAATCTCCAGAGAATGGGCCAGGCACCGACAGACCAGCACCACCAGCACAATCCCAACAGCGCCACCAGCCTCCTAGAAGTTGGCCTCAGGCACCATGGCAGCTTTCCCTCCCTAGATGCTCCGAAAGGAAGAAACAGTATAAAAGCAGCTGCCAGGTGGCTCCCAACAACCGGCACAAATGTCAGTGGGATGGATCCAGATCCTGGGCCAGCAAGGGCACCCCCCCCACACCTGCCAGGAGGGCCAATCGTGTCCTGGACCTGGCCCCCTTGGGGCTGCACCCATACACAAATTCATGCACCAGGCCCCTAGTCTATATATATAAAAGCCTAAACAACTGTTACAACCAGTCAACTGATCGCTATGATGTGCACTGACCATCAGGGGGCAGACACTCAATGCAGGAACTGCCACCTGTGGTCAGTGCACTCCCACAGCGAACCTCCATAGGTCAGCCAACCTCCCACGATGTCTCCCCTCAGCCAGCCAGCCCCAATTGGCTCCAATGGGAACTGGGTGAGACAGCCCCAACTGACCAATCACTGGCCAGGCCAACGGATCCCACCCATGCACAAACTCATGCACCGGGCCTCTAGTACAATAATAAAGAATAATGATAAGTGTAAAGGTGGATCTAGAATGCAGCCCCTGACACACATCTCGGCATCACGGGAACTTGAATACCCGTATTACAACCAATAGGCAGGACGGCTCCCCACAGGGTACCATCACCGTGAATGTCCCCACTCTGCCTTTTCGTTTATAGTCGCCTCCAGGTCTCAGAGCTCCTAGGAGCCCAATGCCCCCGTGGCCGGCAGGTGTGGGAGGAAGAGGGCAGCGCACAGCAGGACCTGCCTCCTTGTCGTCCCTGGCACCTGTGTTCTCGAGAGGGACCCCGGGAGGTGGAGGTGAACATCTCAGACAGGTGCTCCTTCCTGAAGCCTGTAGCCTTGTCCCCAGTTCTCGGGCTGACACGTGGCCTCACAGGGTCGCTGTGTTTGACCAGCAGGTGCACAGCCCCCACAGGAACCAGGTCTCCAGCTCAGCCTCTGTCTACCCCGTGTCCCAGCTGTGGACTGGGCTGTCTCCATGGAACTGTCAGCACTCACCTCTTGGTCCTGATGCTTTCCTCCCACTTGGTGCTTGCGAGTCACCAGCCGCTGCCCTGTCCCTAGTCACTTACCTGTGAGTTACTCACTAACAAAGTTATGGACCTGTTAGCACACCCTGTGGGCATACCTGCCACCTATGGCTCTGTCAGTTCTCCTTACCACGACAGAACTTGACAGTCAGCCTCGTTCTGCCGTTCTGCGTGGTGTCTTTCAGGAACCTGCGCGCCCGCAGCTATAATTAGGGACTTGGCAATAGCACAGGGAAACGCTGAGCATCCTGAGGCGACCCCTTCCCCCACACCAGGAAGCGCAGGCTGCGTCTGAAGGCAGTCATTCAAAATCTCCTAATGATGGTGATTGCAGCGTTTTGCTGACTATTCTGCAGTCACTATGGCTGTGAGAGCTGACAATTAACTTCAAAGAAACGGAATTCATGTCACAGTCTGCGCACAGCATCATCCGCACGCTGCCCAAATTGCATATGGGCAATTCAGACCTGAAAGATGACTCTGGATTCTGCTGTGCTGGCAGCGGATCGGATAAACAAGGAGCTCAAACACAAGTGAGAAAATCAGATTCGACAACATCTGGCGCTGAGGGCGGGTGGGGAGAGGGAGGTATCACGGCTGCAAGAAAAGGCGAGGAAGAGAGGGAGTGTCTGGACAGCCAGGGAGCCCAGCACCACCCCACCAGGCTGCCCTCTGCATCACCCGCCTGCCTCTGACCTGGCAACAGGCTGGCTCCCAGGTCAGTGCTGGAACTGCCTGCAGCCACTGCCTCACCGCAGCTAGGAACTCGCATGAGACGGACTGGAGTCGAGAAGGAGTCGGGGAGGTGTCCACGAGGCCCTGGCCTCCGCTACCCTGATACACACTTGTTCCAATATCCCCGCTCACAGGGAGCTCCCTATTCAGAGGCTACAGTGACATCATCCGGGTTACAGACATCAAGTTAAATTCTTTTTTAAAAACCTTTATTGTACTGATTTCAGAGAGAGGAAAGGGGAGGGAGAGGGAGAGAGGGACATCAAGGATGAGAGAGAACCATCAACCGGCTTGATTTCTGATACTCACATGTTCGTGTTTGTGTGTGTGTGTGTATTATTGTGTTTTAAACTAAATATCCATGTAACCAGTGGGAGAATAGAGGCATTTCCACACACTCTCCATCCGCCACATTGATTTTTCATTCTTCCCCCCGCCCGAACACGTCTACCAGTCCTACATGACTCAGTTGTGTTTTCACTTTGCCACAGTAGCCGTCCCTGAAGCAATGGCTGTTTCTAAGCGCTCCTCTGTCCCCTGGGACGTTGGGTACACAGCTGCCAGTATAGTCTATCAACACCACAATTCATTTCTTCAGCTCCTCTGCTCACTCAGCCTGAGTGTACTCCCAGTTAGTCAAGTTTCCTGCTGCAAGCTTAATGAATGTGGAGACCTAAGAAATACACATCACATGGATAACTAGAGAGCATTCACACACTCAGCAGAGGGACTGCTGGGTCATGTGGCAGTTCCGTTCTCAATTTTCTGAGGAGCTGCCAGACTGCTTTCCACAGCAGTTGTATCAGTCAACATCCCCACCAGGTTTCCCTGAGAGGGGGCCTTGCAGATTCACTAATCACTTCCTTTAAATAAATGCATGCACATGTGGCTTAACCAATGGCCTGTAAAAGCATTCGTTTCAAAATTCAAATTTCTCTTTCGGCGGTGATTATGCAAAGCTTGTGAACACCTACTTCAAATGTTCCTGAAAGAATATATTACCAACAAGTCTTCTTTAAAAAAAAAAAATAATTAGTGAGTCAATGGCGCTTCCAGCATGAAATATAATGAAGACAGCAAGAAGGGCACAGGCGATAGAGCCATACCAGGTCTGTGTGCTCCCCACCCAGCTGGCTGACATTAAGTGAGAAAATAATGAAGGAAAAACATCACTGTGGCTCAAGAAAGAATTACAGAGATGTTCCATGCGTTCTCAACAATGACGTGGTACCTCATGTTTCTCTGCTGCAGGATGGAAGGAAAAAACCTGTGTTATTGCACTCCCCAACGAAGCTATATACAACACTCTCCAAAGTCATCAAGATTGAATAATGCCAGGCCACCTAATGAATACTGTAAGTGTTTTAAATAGGCCCATTTAATTTGTCTAATGACACAAGAATGCTGTTATCCACCAAAGACCTTGTAATTAAGTTGAGGACTGTGCGAGTCCATTAGCACATTACGCATCACAGAGCTAGCGAGAGAGGAAGCAGATGGGTCCCGTGTGTTACCGTGGCTAACGAGACTTCTCTGGCTTAGGAATCTGTATGCTTTGTTTCCATTTAAATAATCAGCACCGTTAGATAGAACATGTTTGATTCCTGCTGCTTTAGGGCTTCAGCGAATCCCTGCGACACTATATACCTAATAAAAAGCCCAGTGCTATTGTTGGTAATTCTCAATGTCAGCGATCCAACTAATGACTTTCTTGTTATAAACAAATAAAATAAAAGTTATGTATGTCAGCAAGGTTTCTCATCACACAGCTCTGGAAATCAATAGCTTGCAATGGTTCCATAACATCACAATGTTCCTTAGGTATCTATTTTGGAATAAATGTGCTTACAGTGGCATGCTTTATGGATTTCCGATAAAATACAGACCATTGAGTTTTTATGCTACATAACTAATTTTGAACAGAAGTTTTCTTGGGGATTTATTACATCACATCTCCCTAATGTTAGTTTGATAACATGGAAAATTGAAGATGCGCAAGGGTTCACTCCTGATCTTCTCAGGGAAGTCTCTTTTTTTTGCTTCACGACGATAGAAATATCCATGAATGTTTTACTTTGCCCTCAGTGGCTTCCTGTTATTTGCTTTTAACTCGTTTTCTGTGTTTTGAAGCCATGGAGTAGCTTAACTATTTTTGTTTCTCCTTTTCCAAACAGCCTTTTAAAATAGTACTGCTGTTTGAATAATCCATATTTTGATAGAACAAACAATAATATCCCATCTTTATCACTTTTTTGTGTATTTAAGGGGCCTTTCGGGCCTAAGAAAACACACACTGTTTCCTTCAGCTCACCGGCATTTGATTATAACAAGTAAGCGGATAAACGCCCGAATTGGCCTCCTGACACCTATTGCAGTTGAGGCTCTATGCTCAGCTCAGGAGTCACTCTGATGAACTAACAATGAAAAAGTACATCATTCTCACTAATGCTTCCCAGTGTGGGAGCCAGGATCTCCTTGTCAACTAGAGCAAGTCTTGTCCAATGTCTCTACATGTGACATGTAAAGGGTTCTTTCTTTAAAGCGTGTGTATATTGATTTTGAAGAGAGAGAAAGGGTGAGGAGAGAGAGAAACATTCATGTGAGGGAAACATCTATCAGCTGCCTTCTGCAAGCCTCCTACTGAGCATCAAGCCTACAACCCAGGCAAGCGCCCTGACCGGGAATTGAACTTGCAACCTTTCAGTGCACGGGATGATACTCACCCAGCTGAGCCACACCAGCCAGGGCTTCGGTGCGGGGGCGGAGGGAGTTCTTTAACTCAAAATTGTATAAAGTCACAAGTAGAAGCTGACTGGACGCACCTCTGTGATAAAAACTCCAGGCCATGTGTTATGTAGACTCACCCAGTGAAGAGTGACAGATTTAAGGGGCATTGAAATGTGTGCTTTTGGTTCTTTCTCACTGAAGAGCTCGTGAGATTCCTTCTGCGGAGTGGTGAGATACCGCGTGGTCTGAGTTTCTCTTCTCACTCCTCGTGGGGAACCTCGGGTATGTTTCTGCTCCCGGGACCCTTACCACATGCCAGGGAATTCCTCACTTTTCTTCATGGCCGAAGGCATGTTGAGGTAGTGATGCATCCCTCTCTTTAAGACTAGGGTGTGAAAGACTTTCTCTCTGGCAGCTGTGTTGTATCCATGGGATCAGGCACCCACAGTGTAGCCATGTGTGGGAAGGGGGTGGGGGCAGGTTATCTCCCTTTTTACAGACATTTTCTGTTGGTTGTCTCAGGCAAAACAAGGTCCCTGGTGACTTCAAACTGACATTCTTCAGATGTATGTGGCATCATGGACTAGCCATCAGTCAACAACTTGCCCAACATGTGACGCATTACAATGCCAGTTCTTATCACAAATACACCAGTTCTTCGATTTAAATGTGAGTAGTCGGCTTATAAAAGCATAGCTCCTGCCGAGACCCAGCACTGCCCTCAGCCATCTCCAATGGACAAGGAATCCTCAAGGGTCGGTGTTGCTCCGTGCGCGCTGACAGCTCACATTATGAAAGAAAATGTTTTCTGTTCCTTTCTGTCTAGTTCCTCTAATACGCCACGCGACTGCCTGTTTCCAACACCTGTCAGAGCTGCTGTGGCTGCGAGGTTAAGGTCAGAGTTGACACCTGAGCAGACGTTGAGAACACTTCCCGATGAGCGGAGGGAACGGTCCCGACAACCTGGTTTACCCGGGATCTTAGTTCTCACTCGGTTCTACTTCCCCACTTAGACGTGGAGCCAAGGAGAAACAGAGCTGCTGAAAGAACCAAAGAGCAAGTGTGACATTTGACACAACTAAGTTATGTGAAAACCTCCTACCCACCATGATTTTAGTCATGAGTGCCATTACACACTCAAACCAAGTGTCGGGGAACAGCTAATCCATGTCAATCTAATGGAGAGGCAGGTTGCCAACGTGTGTTGGCTGGTTGCACATAACCAGCTAATCCTGTCTATCTGGCACTAACATGTGAAAATAACTTGCATCATATGTCATTGTTCGAGAACACATATATGGGCAAGTTTATTAAAATTTTCAGATGTCCTTTCCAAATAAATAAAAATAGTTTTGTTTGTAGAATTAAGAGCGATGCTATTTTTAAAGTGCATATAGAGTGTGACAAAGAGAACATTTGTGGATTCCGCATTGGTGTGCACAGGCAGAGTTATTCCGTCCAAAGTGGTTCAAAGTCACCTCTAAGACACTACAAGTGATTTTCATGCAAATGTCACGTAAGATTTAATAGCAAAAGGGAAATGTTTCACAAATTAAAGGGAAAAAGCCTTTTCCAAGTGCTTCACCACATGTGTTGATTAAATTACCTGCAATAGAGTGACTTTATTTTCAAGATCAAAGGACTTTCAGCAGTGTAAATGGAGGATGTTCCCACCTTCTCAAAGAAGACAGCTGTAGCCCGGCCAGTGTGGCTCAATGGTTGAGCGTCGACCTATGAACCAGCAGGTCGCGGTTTGATTCCCAGTTGGAGCACATGCCCGGGATGGGGGCTTAATTCCAAGTGTAGGGCATGCAGGAGGCAGCCAATTAACGATTCTCTGTCACCATTGATCTTCAATCTCTCTGCCCCTCTCCCTACCTCTCTGAAACCAATTTTTTTTTAAAAGATAACTGTAAAATACATACACTGATTACTAGAAAAATTCTAAATCATTTGGGAACCATAACATACTTTATTTTTATGTTCTTAGTCTGATCTTATATATACTTGTAAACACATTTTCAAATATAACCTTGAAAACAACTGTTACTTTTCTTGACCTTATTTTTTAAGAAGCAAAGAAGCTTAAATAATGTTCCTGAAACTCTCTTCTTATATTTGTTGGATATATTAGTTTTATTTGTATCTGAGATAAACTATGTACATTCAAGTCTAAACACAATCACAGTTGGAAATAAATCTACAAAGGAGCTTATCCACAATAGCTTCTCCTCTCAAGCTTCCCGAAGTCCGCTGAGCTCAGGGTGATCTCTGGGAGATAACAATCCCTCATTGCCTTCCTTCTCTTTGATGGAATACCAGGAGACTCCCCGGATTGCAAAAAACTCAGGAAGTAGAACTCTGTCAAAAGGAATATTCTGTGAGGCGGTATAAGCTTGAAGTAACTTTCCTCAGAGCTGAGAGAATGAATTTTCTTGTATTCCTAAAAATGTCAACAGAACTGATTATTATTTTTCTTTTCCATTGCCCACAGAACTTATTTTTGTTTTTCACCACTCCGAGTCTTGTACGCCTTCCCACATTGTACAGGAATTCAGACAAATGATACCAGTGGGTGACTTTATACCGCTTGGCGTATAGGTTGTGGTAATTAGTAGGCAAGCATATCTTTAGAGGTAAGTTATGTAACCTATAGTATGCATTCTGTCTCTATGGATTTGCATACCACAGGTATTCCACATATAAGTAATTACGCAATACGGGGCATTTCGTGCATGGCTTCTATCATTTTGCTTTATGTTTTTGAGGATCATCTAAGTTCTGGCACATGTCAGTGCTTCATTCCTTCCTAAGACTGAATAATATTCCATTGTTATATGTCACAATTTGTGCATTCATCTGTTGATGGAATCTATGACATCTGAGACATTACTTTTTGGCTGTTATGAATAATGTATATAAACATTTGTGCATAAGTTCTGTATAATCATAAGTTTTCATTTCTCTTAGGTATATATACCTCAGAGTGGAATTGCTGAGTTATAAGTTTAAACTTTTTGAGGAATTTTCCAAATTCCCCCCACAGATGCTGAAACATTTTACATTCTCTACAGCAATGTATGAGGGTTCGTATTTCCCCGCATCCCTGCCAATGCTTGTTATTTTAGGTTGTTATGATTACAGCCATACTAGTGGGGGTAAAGTGGTATCTATTTGTGGTTTTGGTTTGTATTTCCTTAATCACCAATGATGCTAAATGTCTTTCATATGCTTGCATTTTGAGGAATGTTGAATCAACTTCTTTGCCTTTCTTTAAATTAAATTGTTAATTTTGTTGTTGTTGAGTTGTAAGAGTTTTTTAACTATTCTGAGTACTAAATTCTTATCAGGTATGTGATTTGCAAATATTTCCTCCCATTCTGTAGATTGTCTTTTTACTTTGTTGATAATGTCCTTCCATGACCATCAGCTTTTATTTTTATGAAGTTCAATTTCTCATGCATCGATATCAAATTTAAGAATTTGTTGGCAATTATTTATAACTAGGGGCCCGGTGCACAAAAATTTGTGCACTCGGGGGTGGGGGGCATCCCTCAGCCTGGCCTGTGCCCTCTCACAGTCTGGGACCCCTCAGGGGGTGTCTTCCTGCTGGCTAAGGCCCGCTCCCCAGGGAATCAAGCCTAAGCTGGCAGTCAGACATCCCTCTGGCAGCCCAGGAGCCCTCAGGGGTGTCCACTTGCCAGCGGGGAGCAGGCCTAAGCTGCAGTTGGACATCCTTAGCTCTGTTGAGGAGGCAGGAGAGGCTCCCACCACCACCACCCCTGCACTGGCAGCCGTCAGCCTGGCTTGTGGCTGAGCAGAGCTCCCCCTGTGGGAGTGCACTGACCACCAGGGGGCAGCTCCTGCATTGAGCTGCCCCCTGTCCACACACTGGTGGTCAGTGTGTGTCATAGTGACCAGTCATTCCCACTGGTTCTGCTGTTAGCATCAATTTGCATATTACCCTTTTATTATATAAGATTCTTACCTTAATTTCATGGGCAGAGGAAGCTCTGTCCTCCTGGCCAAGGCACAGATTTCTTTCTCTACCTTAAGGGAGAAAGAAACCTCCTGTTTTTTCCTAAGAGTTTTATAATAGCAATGCTTAAACTTAAGTCGTTGATCTATTTTGAGATAATTTTTGTATATAGCAACAGTAGGTACTCCAAAATATAAATATTTATAAAATAAATGCATGAATAAGCGAAGTTAAAATCTGCAGGGCATTATGATTAACACAAATCACACTAAAATTTATATATAAAAACTTGAAAATTGTTTTGACCCTGTAATTACAAAACCAGAACATCAGAATTCAAAGATATGATCACTTCAGGACACACTAACCAAAGAAACTTCCTAAGGAAAAGAATTTGAAATAATAAACCTCCTGAAGAATAAGTCTAAAAAGAATTTACAACAGCACATGGAGAGAAAAATCAAAGTGAAGAGTGATGAAGTGGTGGCCTAACAGTGAAGGCTATGATTAAATGGGCTAAGAATCAGGGTATGCACGGCCATTGATGTAAAAAGGTTGCACAACAGAGTACAGTTACGAAGTACAAAAAATAGCCAGTAATTGAGAAGAAATTTTCCCTATTAATACTAAAGTGAAACTTGGAAGAGTGGTTCTGTTGAGATGTTCTGATTCTTAGACATCGTCCGTGGGTCTCCTTTAATCTAGAGCAACTGCTATGGCTTTAATAACCTGGACATGGTTGAGGGATACAGGCCAGTTTCTATGTAGAGCATGCCTCTATTCGGGTCTCTCTGATGTTTGTTCATGATTACATTCAGGTTTTGCATCTCTGATAGGAATCCCACAGAAGTGATGGGTGTAACTCTCAGGGAATCCTAGGAGGAATCACATTTCTCCTCTTTCCTTTCGTCACCTTGGTTAAGGTGATGCCTGTCAGATGTCTCTACTATAAAGTTATTAATGACGATGCTATAATTAATATGGATTTTGTGATTCAATACTTTGGAGCTGTATGAATATGCAGCTCCTCGACCAGCATTTACCCACCAGATCTTTCATTCATTCAAGGTTCCTACATGAATCTGTTGTTACTGTTGTCGAGTGGTGATTCTTTAACTCAGTCACTCCTTTCCCATTGTTTGCTGGCCTTGTACCCTCACAGACTGGCTGATTTAATTTATTTCTGCATATCAGTGTGGATTCATGGACTTCCATTTAATCAGTGCATTGCAAACCATAACTATTCTGACGTTGAAATTGTCCCAGACTTGTCATGGGAATTTTGTTGTTTTTCTTAACTACCTGGTATGCTTTTGTGCCATGTTTACATTATTTTTTAGGCAATTTTTACTTTTTAAGAAAATTATTTTTATTGATTTCAGAGAGGAAGGGAGAGGGAGAAAGAGATAGAAACATCAATAATGAGAGAGAATCACTGATCAACTGCCTCTTATTGGAGATTGAGCCTGCAACCCAGGCATGTGCTCTGATTGAACCCTGACCTTCCTAGTTCATAGGTCGACACTCAGCCACTGAGCCATGCCAGCCAAGCAATTGTTACTTTCTGACATAACTATACAGTTAAACTAATCTTATATTTTCTCTGCCTCAACTCAGGAGTCAACCACTTCTCTAAAATTACCTCGTTCCTTTTGTGAAGAATGGGTTGTCACATGTGCTTATTGCTACCAGTGGCCTTAGTCCTGGGCCTTCTGAGCAACCACACTAGGAAGTATGTGTGTGAAATACACTCCCCTGCATGCCCTCTTACCCATCTCTGTGTCTATATTCCCACCATAGGGCTTATTCTAGCCTCTCCCTTCGCATGTGGGTAATTCTCTTTGTAACAGGAAGATACTTGACTCCCACAATTCTGTACATCTTTCCTCAAGCCCCCTGTATCACTCATGCTAGAATGAGGATAGAGTGAAGAAGGACAGATGAAGAAGATTGCAAGGCCAGAGATAAAGCTTGGCTCTGGATCTCCTGGGAGCTGCTCCAGGGCTGACCACCACAGGAAGAAGATAGAGGAAGGAAGGTGGAGGTTAGAAGAAAGGAAGAACGATGACACCAATATCGATGTGCATTGATTTTTATAATAAATACAAATAATTATTGGATAATTTGTGATCTCGAATGCGCTTCTGGCCTCCCCTACAGTAGAGAAAGAAATGCTGGCCTTGGCCAGGAAGATAGAGCTTCCTCTGCCCATGAAAGTAAGATAAGAATCTACACTAGTGAAAGAGAAACATGCAAATTGGTGTCACTCTGCTATACCTCAAGCCACAACCACCAGCCAATCAGAGCAACTTTATGCAAATTAACCCAACCAAGATGCAGCCACAGAGCTGGAGCAAGGAGGAGGCTTGGTTGCCCTGGCGATGGAGGAAGCCAAACTTCTCGCCTGCCCTAGCTGGCTGTGGCTTCTGCTAAAGGCAACAAAGTTTCAATTATAGAAGATAAATAAATCCCAGATACCTGCTTCCAGCCAGCCTCACTGGGAGCTTTGGTTGCTGGGGGCCATGGACCACCTACAAACAGCCATCAGCCCCTCATGATGAAACATCATGTCTCTGAAGGGACTGTGGCCAGCCTGAAAACGGCCCTCAGCCCCTCACCCAGGATGGTCAGGCACCCCAGCAGAACCCCTACCCTGATCTGGGATACCCTTCAGGGCAAACCAGATGGCCCCCACCCATGCACCAGGCCTTTATCCTATCTAATAAAAGGATAATATGCAAATGGACCCTAACAGCAGAACCACTGGGAATGACTAGTCATTATGACATACACTGACCACCAGGGGGCAGATGTTCAATGCAGGAGCTGCTCCTTGGTAGACAGTGCACTCCCACAGGGGGAGCTCTGCTCAACCACAAGCCAGGCTGATGGCTGCCAGCACAGCAGTGGTGGCAGGAGCCTCTCCCACCTCCTCAGCAGCACTAAGGATGTCTGACTGCAGCTTAGGCCTGCTCCTCACTGGCAAGTGGACATCCCCCAAGAGCTTCCAGGCTTCCAGAGGAATGTCTGACTGCCAGCTTAGGCCTGATCCCCCGGGGAGCAGGCCTAAGCCAGCAGATGGACATCCCCTGAGAGATCCCAGACTACAAGAGGGCACAGGCTGGACTGATGGTTCCCCTTAAGTGCACAAATTTTTGTGCACTGGGCCTCTAGTACTATATAATAAAAGGCTAATATCAAATTATCCCCAACAGGCAGCAGTTCAACCGACTGGGAGTTAGACGTGCACTGACTACCAGAGGGCAGCACGAAACATGATAGGCATCAGCAACACGGCACTGGCAGCGAGCAGCCGTGGAGGTGCTGCTGGCCCTGATGGGCCCCGATGAGAGCAGGACGATGGCAGGATGGTGGAGCTGGTTAGTGGGCTGCACCAGGCCAAGGCGGGTGCAAAGGGAGGCCCCGGCTGGCAGCTGGCAGCTGCTAGGGACCCTACCCGTGCACAAACTAGTGCACTGGGCCTCTAGTTATAAGTAAAATTGAACAGAGCATTAGTGTCCTACAAAATTCTTAACCAGTGATCTCGTTTCCTCCTCACTAGATGTGTCAAGGAGGGACCTAAACCAAGAGCACAATAAAAACACATTAAAAGAAAGAAGGAAGAAAGAAGGGGGGG
>PVJC01013319.1:0-38207 GCA_004026665.1 Murina feae
CCTGTCGCATTGACTCTAGTCTTGGCAAATGACTGTCTTTGGCCAATGAAATAGAAGAGATGGTGTTTCAGTTTTGAATCAAGGCTTCAAGAGACATCCTGTGTCTTCACTCACTCTCTTGCGCTATGCCTTCTGCTAAGAGGAGTATAACCCAAATAGCTTCTGGACCAGAATAAGAAGACTAATGAGACAGACTTAATTATAACTTGCAACCTGGACCCACACCCAGCCAATCCAAGCCAAGCTTAGCAGAGTCACAACTGACTTACTGACACCTGAGTGAAAAACAGATGCTATTGTTGAAGATACTGAGTGCAGGAAAAATATGCATATCTTTTTAAGTAGAAAGAGAGGAAGAGAGGGAGGGAAAGAAGGAGGGAGGAAAGGAAGAATGAATGAATTAGGAGTGAGGGAGTGGGAGGGGGAATAAAGGAGAGAGAAAAAATGAAGCAAAGTATAATCTTCTGTAACTCCAAAATATCTATTTTTAAAACATCTCCCATTGCTCATAACCTGCTCAGTTTATGCTATTCTACTTTTCCTTTTTTCCCCTAGCACTTGCTACCCTTTAACATACTATGTGTTTATTATTTATTATCTTACCTAGAACAATTAACATGAAAACCCAAGGGGGCAAGGATGTATGTGTGTGTGGATTGTTTTGTTTCACTGATGTATTCTAAGCTCCCAGAAAGTGCTTAGCACAATGTCAGTGCTCATTAAATCTTTCTTGCATGAAAAAGAGAGATGATCAAAGGATGGACTAGGCAAGTGGTGATGGTAATAGAGAGGAGGTTACTGAGTCAATGACAGCTAACAGCATAACACATGCTTTTTTTTTTAAGCATTTACTATGTACTCAATATAATTCTAAGTGCTTCAGACATACCACTTATTTAATCTACCAAAATTTGAGATAGGCCTTAGTACCTTAACTTTAGAATATTGAAGCAAAGAGAGAATAAGCAGCATTCTCAAGGTCATCCAGTCAGTAAGTGCTGGGGAGAGAATGAGAAACTCAGATTTTCATTCCATGACTGAGAATTCTACAGTTCATGATTCTCTCTTTTAAAGTAAAGGAAGAGGCAGTGTGAAGCAATACAAAGACAAACTGTCAGGATCAGATACACTTGGCGGTGAGTCTTATTTCTGACACCTATCAGCTTTATCACTTTGAGACAATAACTTAATCACTCACCAAGTTTCTTGATTTAAAAGATGCAAATGGCATGTACTACATAACAATGTGAGGCTTAAGTGAGATACAGAAGCTAAAGTGTCTGGAAAATCATACTCAATCACTTCTAGTTTTATATTTCTTTAAGTGAGTGACTGAATTTTGTTATTGCCTGTTTTTTCTGTCATTGGGTTTCTTTAGGATGACCTACTAGATG
This sequence comes from Murina feae, assembly GCA_004026665.1. Taxonomy (NCBI): domain Eukaryota; kingdom Metazoa; phylum Chordata; class Mammalia; order Chiroptera; family Vespertilionidae; genus Murina; species Murina feae. Next base: position 1,395 of record PVJC01013319.1, read on the forward strand.
GTGATGCTGACTAAATGAGGGAACAGTGGTTAATCATGGTCCGTTCCCATTTCAGGAATCATCCACTGTTGGTCTTTATCATTAACAGATACTTTATCCCTCCCATTGTCTGACCCACATCTTCCCTTCATGTGTGTACAAATTTACTGTCAGAGGAGGGTCTACACTGGAACCAAAACGTCCAGGTGCAGCATAAAGTGAATTGAGATGAGGATGATCTGAGGACTGCTAGAGGCCTATATGAGTGGGGAATAAAAACAAAACAGTATTTCTTCCCTGATGTGAGTTGTAAATATAGAAGAGTGGGAGGAGTGGATATGTCTAAATGGTACATGAATATATAACCTTTTGTACTGCTATGATTTTATTTAATGGTAGTGCTGCTCAGTGTGACAATAAAACTATCAATGATAATTACTATTCTACTTATTATGTCATCTCCTTGGCGATGCTTTTGGTCTATTACTGGCATATATGACACAAAGTAACTATATATTTCAATCCAGAGTGTAGGTAGAGTTTTTTGCTGCCTTTATAAGTCTCAATAAAGCAAAATAAAACAAAAATTTTGTATGTTTTTAATGTATCGGAAGAGCAGGACCTCAAATCAAGAGTTTCACTTGAGATTCTGGGGTGTAAAGATGACAGAATAGGTAAGCAGTAGTGTTTGGATACTGGTGTCCAAACAAACTCTACTCAAATGGATATGTACTTTACCTGTGACACAGTATAAATGAGTCTTATTTCTCTATCTCTGCATCAAATCGTATAACCAGATGTAACTTAGCTTGGAATCAACATGTTTTCAACGTATGCATGACTTCCTGCTTTAGGGGAAAACGTTTTGAATTTATGCCATGTTGTAATACTTATTCAATTTTTAGTTTGTACAAAGCACTTTTCTTAGTTCTTTATATGCATTAGTTACATAAGTCTAGTGACAGTAGGTGTAGATTTTTGCATATTTATCCTAGATGATTAGATATATACTTTTCTTTGGATTGGGCTTTCCTTGTTTTAATTTATTATAATGTGAATACACTTACAAAGTTTAAAAGGAACTAAATATCTGATTTTAAAATTCAGGCTTTAAGATTGAATCCAACAATCAATAATCGTTAAAATCCTTAAAATATGATAATGCATTAGGTTAATTAGTTTTTTAATTAAAAGCACAAAATTAAACAACAGAGTGTGGCAGAGTGCCCTATTGGAATCCTGGTAAAGTTGATATAGAATTAAAAATAACTTGAGCCCTAACAGGTTTGGCTCAGTGGATAGAGCATCGGCCTGTGAACTGAAGAGTCCCAGGTTCGATTTTAATCAAGGGCATGTACCTTGGTTGTGGGCACATGCCCGGTGGGGAGTATGCAGGAGGCAGCTGATCGATGTTTCTCTCTCATCAATGTTTCTAACTCTCTATCCCTTTCTCTCCTTTCCTCTCTGTAAAAAAATCAATAAAATAATTTTTAAAAAATAACTTGAGTTCTTAGAGAAACCATATGAGATATTATTGTTTAAAATATTTCTATTTTTTAAAAATGACCTTAAAGCTACTGCATTAGATATACTATCTGTATTATTTCTTGTTAGTACCCAAATTCCATGGTTCCTACAGCTAGTTATATTTTCTGAGCATCTGCTAAAGCTCAAATTCTGCTCCTGTAGAGGAGTTAAGGATTATTTGCTTTTATATGGTTCATTTATGTCTGTGGTATGTGATAAAGGTGGTGATTTCTTGACATAGCAATATAGATGGGTTTTCCCATTAAAAGCTCTATGGAGGGAGAGAATCCTTATAAATCACTGTGTGGTCTTGTAAGTCACGCAGTGTTGTGAGATATTTTCCTCCCAGGTTTGGATCAGAATAATAAGCACATATGAAATTGCCAAGAGCATCCAAAAAGAAAGCAAAACTACCCCAAAACAAACAAAATACAATCTAATATTATTTTAAGAAAAAATGCTGAAAAATTGACCCACATAAAACATTTCCAAGGGTGTTGCCAAGAATATGGAAATGGGATTAGGTATACATGCACTCCTATTTTAAATCAAGAAATTATAGAAAGATATTAAAGCTATAGTAATGCCAGTAACAGTAGGATAAATCATATTTATTGAGCACTAACTCTGCTTGACACTCTTCTAATTGCTTTCCCTTGATTTACTTTGTTTAATCCCCACAATCACACTGAGCAGTTAGTATCACATTACAGATGAGAACATTTATGGCTGCCTTCTGCATATGTTCTAGAATATTCTGTAAATGTACCATAATAATTTTATGTCATTTAGGTAAAAATTATTTGACAACATACTAGTATACTCTCTCTCCTTCCTCACTTTTTATGGCTACACCTCTAATTAGGGCCAGAGCAAGTAAGTGTCTTCATATGCACATTTCTTAAATTTAAAAAATACACTTCTAGTATTTACATGGACTCTTTCCTATCATGTTTCCTAAATAATGATGACCAACAGTAGACATCAATTGAGCACTGACTGTATACGAAGTCTAGATATAGGAAAAACATTAAAAGTGAGAGAAAGTGCTCTCCCAAAACTTAGATGTATACATAAATACACACACACACACAATTTTTTTAACCTTCGATACTAGGTGTGCTATCTTCCAAAGAATACCCTGGTTCTAAAGGAGCTGAGCTTCAATGAGTATTTAGTTTATTTATATTGTGGAAAGAGTTTCTATTGATGGAAGATTCTGGCTCATTGTTAACTTTGAAAATAACTTAGGACCATAGAAACAGCTGTGTATTTACACAGCAACATTTATTCATTTCACATTTTCTCAAAAATGACTGAAGTGAATGACTCCTTTAAACAATGAACTTATTTCATACGTCTTTTTAACAGTGATTTGTGAGAGGTTCTAACTAGATCATTCTACTGGGAAATAGATGTGAAAATCTCATTATCAGGGGTGCTACCGTGGAAGTCATCCTGTGTCTACAGTATGGTGATCTTTTGTTGAACAACAAGGAAGATCTTTCTTTTTAGATCACTATCCTGAGGGTATCAGGGAAAATGTGCTTCTCCTGAATTCCTAAATTCTTATACCTGATACGTTTACCTTTTCTTTTGACGGACAGAAAATTTAGTCTAATTTTTTATTTACCACTAGCTATTTTAAAGGCCTATATAGTGTGTATTTCACCATGCTATTCTATTTTCCTATATTTTCTCTTTACCTAATTCCCAAATGTTTATTTTATACTTTATATGTGTATCTTTGTGCATACATATACGTGTGAGTATGTATGTATGTATCTTCACTTCACCAAGTTCTCTATAGAATGAATAGAGTAAGACGGGCAGTAACAATTAGGAAAATAAAATCAACAAACACTCTGACACAATGCTTATCACAATACATTAGACTTTACATAACATATATTCCACTATTTTCCATGGATAGAGATGTGTACCAAATTTTCTTACCTCTAAGTAAAAAAAAAAAAATGGAATCAAAGACAACGTAAGCAATGAAACTTGCTCCTATGCTTCTCAATTAAGATCTATGAATAGACCACGAGCCATAAGGCCAAACAGATATGTATTCCCAGTCCATCTCAACTTGTGTGAACTTACATGAACTGCCCAACCTCCAAGAGCTTTAACTTCCTCAGCTCAGAAATGGAGAGAATATTTTTTATTTGCTGGATGCTCATAAGGATTAGATAAGGTTAAATAAATTTGACACACAGTACAGGCTCAGTCAGCACTGGCTCTGTTCTCATCTTCCGCACGGAAATCTCCACTCACGAGAGCTTCACCAAACACACACTACGCATTCTGCAAATGTTTAGTAAATGAATGACGATGAATGATTTATAGGGATTTATTGTCTCTTACTGGAATCGGCTGCAGAAGTACAAATTAATGGTAATTTTACATCCAAAAGGGACAAAAGCTTTATATGTTTGATAAGTGATGGTGCCAGTGCTTGTAAAAATGTATGTGGTGCGCACCTCTGCTTGTTGAGGAGTGGTCACTCGCACATAATGCTGTGTGGGTATATATTAGTGAAACACAGATTGGCTGAAGAGGTCCTGGGCTTCTGTACATTACCTTTGATTCAGAAATTTGACTTCTAGCAATTTTGGTGAAGAATAATCAAGGATACAGAAATGTACTTGCAAAGATGTTTATGCAATAATATTATCATATAAAAATTGGTTAGAAATCTATACATTGAAGAGTAGATGTCTGGGTAAAGTGGAATGAGTCCCTTTAAATAACTGAATTTTAACTGGCCATTATAATGAGACAGCAAAGCATATTTCTTGGCATGAAAAAATTATGCATAGCAAATTATTGTGATTTAAAAAAAAACTAAAATTTGAAACACCATATATAGAATGATCTTATTTTTTGAATTAATCTGTACTTCTCTAAAGGAAAAAATCTTGAGAGAGTATATTTTTTTAAAAAGTGAAGTATGGCTATGGTTGTTGCTCCAATGGCAGGTGACTTGTATTTGTTTTAGTCTGTCTGTATTTTCTAATTATTCAGTAGTGAAGCCCTGCTACTTATGGAATAAGAGTCATTAACTGAAAGACAAAGAACAACTGCTGAAAGTCCCTCTGCTTTTTGTTTCACTGGTGCCATAGTCTAAGGCAAAGGCTTAGAAAAGGATTGAGCAGAGCATGCTGCTTTTCCAATGTGGTCCCCATTCTTATTCTATTTTTTTAATAGATGTAATTGACTGACCTTTAACAGCCTAAATACACAGTAGTTAGAAGGAGTTTTGTTGGAAGGGTGACTAGGCTTCTGAGATGTTATCAGCACCATTTAGATTCTACCTCTTTTCTATTACTTGAGGCATGCTGCTATTTGACAACATAAATCAATTTGCAGACAATTTAGCTGAAGTTTTGCACAATTTGCTTACCCTCATATCACTGGATCTGCCCCTATCCCCTCCAATTACTGGCTCTGCCCTTTCCTATGCCTGAGGCCTCTGGCAAAGGCCTCTGGCCTGGTCAGGGGACTCCTAGCCCCCTCTGTTCACCTGTTCCACCCTTTGGGCCCCCTGCCTCCCCAGCCACCTGCCTGGCTAACAGGCCTGACCACTTCAGTGGCGGGGCTGAGCCAGACTGGGTGCCACCATCTTGTGGCTATGGAAGCGGCCATCTTTGTCATGGAGTGACCCCTAATTTGCATATTACTCTTTTATTAGATAGGATAGTTTAAATTTACATGCACTGTCTAATTTTAGGTAGAACTATCTCGTACATTAAACTAACAAGTAACTTAAACTCTAATCATCAAGCCATTTGCTAAATGTCTTAATTGAATTCTCCACTTACATTTACCACAAATATCTCCTGTTTTCCCACATCCCATGATTAATAACTATCGCTGAATTCCCTAGAAATGTGGTGGGTAAGTGGTTTAACCCTGAACTTCCATTCTGACCTTCCATCAGACACCATGATGAACCAACATGTTTTGAATGGGGCAAAAATGTTTCAAAGGAGAGTTTGTTAATAAGAAAATAGATATTTGTGGTAATTCTTGCCCTCTCCTCATGAGTCACTGTGGGTAAAGTTTGTATTTTGCTGTGGTTGTTATAAAATATCCCTTACCTATGAGCAAACTTGCAATAAAACATCTCCAATAAGAAAGGCAGTGGGGCCGGACTACATTTACAAGCAAGGCATTCGTCTTCAAGAAAGAATCTGGTTGCAGAACCTTCCTCCTCATTAGTCTCTTTTGTCAACATTTTCAAGCATGGAAACAGGGTTAGTAAGACCCAAAGTACATGACTTTGGGATTGTAATGAAGCTGTAAAAAGCATGTTTTCATAAGAACAAGAAGTTAGAAAGTTGATCTTCATTGGTTTCCTGCCTACCATGCAGAATATACCCCTGAGACCTGGTATGTGCATCAGCACATCAGCTGATGGGAAAGCAGCAGTGTTGTATTAAAAAATGGGGTTCACCATGCCTTTCTTTCCAATAAACAAAGTTTTATAAAAGATTATAGGTTCAAATATGTTTTGTGCTGATATAAATAGGTCAACCAAACATTATTTGGTCAACATTAAAACACAAAGCAGGGTAGCAGTTGAAGTCACAAATAGTTTTCTGTGAACTTGGATGTCTTGAGAAAAGCTGAGATGTTTGCATAATCTTTTCTGTAGCAACAACATTCCACATGCATATTTCTCTTTAAAAAGAAACTCCATGCTCAGTGGTATTCTGGGTCAAGGCCTGAATAAAAAGCATCTCAAGTCAAAAGTCCTGTTCTAAAAATTGAGATGCAGAGAAGGTCATAAGTTTTTTTTTTTTTACTTCTCTTTTAAATCATTTATGGATGACTAAAAAATCACATTGATTCAAAGCACAAATTTACTGAAATCTCTGAACTTGAACTTTTAGCTATCTAACCCGATTTCTTCTCCCAAACCTTCCCAAGTGTTGGAGGTTTCCACAAACAAGATAAATCATGCTATACAAAACTGAACAGAGGAGAAGGTGAAATGCACAATAAACATGCTTGCATAATTTTTCTCAAGGCTTTGAAATAAGAATGTTAAATGTACCCTACCACTTTTGTGGCATGTATCCAAAATACAAGTCTCAAACTGTGTATAATATAACACTTACTTTAAAAAAAAAAAGAAATATAAAACCTAGAGACCCAAATCTAAAAAATTAAGTGCAAATCTCAGAATTATTCTTATTTTGAACATCTTACTTTCCCAGGAGTTTGATCCAAACAGCATTTAATAAAGCAATATTTTTATGATGAAATTACTTTGTTTTCTGCCTGTGCCAATGGGAGGTATACCCTAAGTTGTAATGTTTCCTCAATACAGTAGAGTTGCATCATATGCCCTTTTAATTTTATGAATCCAACTATGTAATTAGTATAATTTTACTGATATGATGGATAATAAAAAAGTTCTATGCAATATTTATCTCACATATTCTTTATTATAGACTGCACATTCATTGGATTATTATACACTAATATATATATTACATATCACTACATAGAGTTACATACATAAGTGTGAAGTCCCTGAGTAAGATGCTCCCAATAATCTAATATAGAGATGGCAAAAGAAAGTGCTACATGATTATGTGTCTTAACCTTTTTGGAAGTAATCATCATCGTAATAGTGACTATGCTATAATCATCATAGCTAAAGAAGTTATGACAAGGCAAGGTGTGAGGTAATCAACTTACTAACCACGGTGCCTTATTTTTAGGAGAATTAAACATCACTGGCATAAATAATAATATAATTCTCAGGTTAACTCAGATTTCCACATGAGACTTCTTTTGTGGTTATTGAGATAAAAATTTATTCTTATCACTCCAAATTAGTGCCAGAAAGGATAATTTAAAATGAATACATCTTTAATGATCTCAGCCTTTGTTTTCTGAGAGATAAACAGTGAATATAACTCTGGCTCTACCACTAAATCTGAAACAGCCAGCTAAGTTGTTTGTATCTCACCATCTTAGTCAACTAAAACTAATAATATACAGGTAAAGTTCTTTACCAGAAGCAAGTAATCTGTTTCATTGTCTGAAGTTTAAACTGCTCACTATGAAGTTTATTATTTAGGAAATCACACACAGACGTATACAACATACACAATACATACACAACACATGCATAACACACACACATACACACACACCAAAGGGAATTTTTTTAGAACACTGACTCTGGGTGAAAGTCAATTAGTAAGTAAATTTATTTTAGTTCTGTCTTTACTGAAAAAAAGGTATTCTTTACAGAAAATTATATTCATACTTAATGTGAAACCAAAAATAAAATAGAACATCTGATTTCTGTTCTGTCCAATAATTGCTTGCAAGTTTCTGCAACTGAGGGCCAAATTGGGATTAGAAAAGTTCTTGTCCATGTGCAGCTGAAATCCCAGTATGTATTGATAAACAGGATTTGACTGTGCTCCTGATATTAATTACAATAGTCTTCTCACTAGCCTTTTAGACTTAATTGAGTATTTTCTGATCATACAAGAATAAACAATGAGCTTACTTATCTTTGAGATTCCAATGACTGCTGTTTTTCTAGCAGAAAAACTGCTAATGGAAAATACGATGTGTGAACTTGACTTGTGACATTAATAAATTTAAGCTCATCAAAGTTCTTAGGACTATCCCAGTCAAAAGAAAGCCTGAGTTCTTTGACCTAATTAAAGGTTGGAAATGCTTTTAATAAAAAGTAAAATTATCTTTGAGTATAAAATACTTTATAAACTGAAACAAAGAAAAATAACTTTAAAACACTTTGAATAAAACTTTGCAACTAGTAGTAATCTCTATTCTGGCAAATGAAAATGACTAATTGTATCTAAGGAATGAGAAATTACTAAAAGAAAAATCCAAATGCATCAAAACATTATATTATGTTTGGTGCCGCAATGTATCATTTTCTCTCACAAAATAAATATTGAAGGCATTGAACATGGGTCTAGGAGGTCTAACATCATATTAGTTGCCATGTATGTATTATTTCATTTAATCCTCCTGATAACCCTCTCAATAAATCTATTACTCTTTCTTTACATGACATATAACAAAATTAAGGCTCAAAAGGGTTAAGTAACCAGGAGAAAATCACATATTTACAATAGTTTCAGATTTCATAGTTCAAAAATGACCACTTTTACATCAACCAATATAATTCTTAGGCTACTTGGTTACATGGTCAAACCAGTTTGTAAAATATAAGTAATTTCTTGTATACAGTCTTATATACCTTTTAAAACATGCTTGGTTGCTTTTCCAGAATGTCATTGTAGCAGGGAAAAAATGGTGGGCTCCAAAGACACAACAAATAAAGAATACGGGGAACTGAATGAAAATGCAAATTAACTCTAAAAGTAATCTTCAATTTTCTGCCCTTTGCTTTAGAAATAAATGAAAAGAGAACAAAGGACTGTTTAGTGACTAAATGCCAGAAACTTCTGTCACAGAGTTTCATGAGCTGCACATGTTTTCAGCAGGTCTGACTTGCCCTGTGAAAACATGCAGAAAGCATCACCATCATTTCACCACTTGGTTTTGCACAATCACGTCTCCACCTTATGTTTCCATTCAAGGGACAAGGATACATCTATATGGTCTTCCACAGTATAAATCTAGTGAAACATTACAGGAATCCTCTAAGTAGAATTGTTCAATTCCACAATATGGTGAAGTGTAAAGTGCTTATTTTTAGTTATGTATCTATAAACATATTCTATATATTCTACAGCATGAGCATGCAAAGATTCCTTCCTTTTTTTTTTTTTTTTTTTTTTTTTTTTTTTTTTTTTTTTTTTTTTTTTTTTTTTTTTTTTTTTTTTTTTTTTTGGTGAGGATGAGTTTGAGGAGTGGGGATCAGGGTTGAGGTGGGAAAGTTTCAGCAGGAGATGTATGTACAGACCATGTCTTTGGATATATAAAGAAAGCGCTCCTGGCTGCCTATTTGGATGATGTGAATAAACCTCAGATGAAATAGGATTAATAGCTCATAAAATAGATTAAACTAGTGAATTATAACGCAAACATTTCTGCATGAATGAGTGGGCACTTCTCTGCTGTTGGACAAATGAGCAACTGCATATCTTAATGTAACTCTGCCACTGTTTTTATCTAGGGTCAGTTTAAATCCTTACTGGAAAATGAGGCTTTCTAAAAAAAAGAAATATTTCTGCAACACACATGCAAAAGATACACAGAGAACACTATGTGCTAGTCAGTTTGCTGCCTGATTAATGCACATGGGGGTATGGAGGAAAACGAACATTCAATTCAATTACATGAGAATTTTATGTTGAAGCAAGCCAATTCCAGTTTTCTCTCATTTAGATGTAATTTTCAGTTAAATCCTAATAGACAGGACTCTTCATAAGAAGGCATTGCCTGGATGGAGTTCAATGTTAATACTACTTAACGAGATGAAGAAATATATTTTTGGCCTTTTGTCAGATTTTTTTTTTTTTAGTAATCATGAAGAAAACATGAAGTTCCTTTGCTAAGTCTCTATATTGCCTCTGGTTGCCTGAGTCTCCAAGGGTACTTCAACGTCAGAGGCAAATTTCAGTACCCCTAGGACACACAAAGCCACAGAAAAATAAGGAACATCTTTTTGAAAGTTAACTTTATTTGAAAAATTGTAAATAAAAGCATTATTTTTTCTATTAAAATAAATTGATAGCTTAATGTATTCCTCACTTTTGTATCAATAAGTTTTGTGTTGGGCTATATCATTTCAGACTATAGCTAACCAACTCATAGGTTTCATTCTCCTTCTCTATTAAGGAGCATTTCAGTGGAAAAGTTTGAGAAACTTGGGTGATTAATTACACTAGGAGAAACCTAAGTTAAATTTTAGTGCAAGACAATGTACTATTAAAAACCTTAAGCAACAGCCTACATGTCAGTATTCAGAATAGACACTTAAACAAAGCAACTCAGTGTTTCTTCATCTCTGAATTATTGCTATTGATAAGTTTAGGATTGTCCATAGCACTTTAACTTCTCCATCATAATCAGAGTGATAAGAAATTATAGTGTCAGAGTTGAATCTGCAGGATTTCTATCTTTTACCTAAAATAAGGATGCTGCTTACAATTACTAGTATCTTAAAATTGACACAATGTATTTATAAAAATTACTGCTCAACTCCACTATATTTCCAAGCCTGTCCTTCAAAATCCAGTTAGTTTTAACCTATATCCAAATGGGATGCATGCTGTGGCCAAATATACTATAAATAGTCAATAAATTTTGGCTTCTAATTCTATTTTGCTTTGTTGGTGTTTCTATTTTCATAAATAAATGAATAAATAAATACATAAATAAATGTATATTGGTGATATATGGGCTTTCTCTACACAAAGAAACATACAAAATGTTTTCAATACCATTCTATATTCAGAACAAGCCAAGTGATGCATTATTTATATTCATTTTTAATTGAAACACAACAAACAGGTGCAGGAAGTGACAGTTTAAGAAAGAAACCACTAGTTAAGAACACCTAAGTATCAAAGTTTTATTCATTTAGTATATAATAACCATATGACAACTCAGCATTTGTTGCTACTTCCTAACTGTAATTTTGCTACTGTTATGAACCGTAATGTAAATATCTGATATGCAGGATGTATATGCAGGATTGCAGAGGATACAAACTATGTCTAGTTGTATTTTCTTAGAGGTTAAGTAAACTCTCACTACTTTATTGCTTAATTGAAAAATAAGTGCATGCATTTAGATGGTGATGACAATGACAATGATGACGTGAAGAGAGAAGAATCAGAGAAGAAACAGAAGCAAAAGGCCAAAGCTGCAATGGATTCTAATAGGACTTCCCAATACCATCTCCTAAGCCACACAGACTGGCTCTGGTAGCTCTGAACACAGGCCTCCCCTGGAAGAGCCAGCCTGAACTAGATAAGTTGGTTCTGGCACCCATAAACTATAAGGTCATAGGATGAAAAATAAAGTATGAAGTCTTTAGCTAAGCCAGTCAATGGGAATTTAGAAAATGAAGGATTAAATGTGTTAGATCTTTACAGCCAAGATTGCTGGCACACATGCCCATCTCACAGATGCTCATTGGGCTTTCACAGCTGGGGTTGGGCAGATAAAAGAATAAAATGGAATTCTTTGATGTGGAGGGTTATCTATAATAATAAAAGCAGAATATGCTAATTAGACTGGACTTCCTTCCAGACGACTTTCCGGATGAAGCCAGGGCTGCGAGGGCTGAGGCAAGCTGCTGTGGCTGTGAGGGCCAAGCCCCTTGCATGAATTTCATGCCTCAAGGCCTCAAGTTTAGTAGTAAAAGGCTATTGATCACAAAACCAGACACACAAAAATAATTTCTTGATGCTGTTCAACTGTATATTCAACATAACCCCAATAAAAGGTTAAAACTGTTAAAGGAGCTTTTCTCTTTTTACACTTTGTAAACTAATAGGATACCTAAAATAACAAGTCCTTCTCAGTCCCTTATACTCTAAAGCAGTGGTTCTCAACCTTCCTAATGCCGCAACTCTTTAATACAGTTCCTCATGTTGTGGTGACCCCCAACCATAAAATTATTTTCGTTGCTACTTCATAACTGTAATTTTGCTACTGTTATGAATTGTAATGTAAATATGTGATATGCAGGATGTATTTAGGCAACCCCTGTGAAAGGGTCGTTCGACCCCCAAAGGGGTTGAGACCCACAGGTTAAGAACTGCTGCTCTAAAGGAAAATGTCTGGCCTTGTGGTAGGCAGGCTTCTAAGATGACCTGCAATCTTCCCTACCTCCTAAAATTCACATACCAATGTAATGTATTCTCCTACAGCATGGGTTGAATGAAGTGACTTGCTTCTTATAAAAAGCAATGGTAAAATTAAGGGTATGTCACTTGTGTGACCAGGTTGCAAAAGATTGTGACTTCTAGTTTCCAAGAAGACTTTATTGCCTTTTCAGCATGCACACTTTGATGAAGAAAGCTGCATGGTGGAGAGGCCTATGTGGCAAGGGACTGTGGCCTTCAGTTCAACCACCCACAAGGAAATGAATCCAAGTGAGCTTGGAGGAGAGTCTTTCCCCAGTCAAACATTCAGATGAGACTGCAGCCTGGAAAACATCTTGACTACAGCTCAGGAGGAAACATGAAGTAGAGGACTCATCAAAGATGTACCCAGATTTCTGAACCACAAAAACTATAAAATAAGAAGTGCATGGTGTTATAAACTACTACATTCTGAATGATTTATTATACAGCATTAAAAAAGTAATATAGTCCCCAGATGTCCTCCTGAGAGAATGTATTCCAGTTAATCTAGGTCCAACAATTTTATTTAAAAACATATTTTAAATAATAACACAACTTTCTACAGCTAAATAGAAGGTGGCAACTTTATCAGTGTGCCATTATTTTTAATGAAAATCAATGTCTACAGAGCAAATTTCCTAAATCTATTTTGAATAAGCTAATATCCTATATAATAAAAGGCTAATATGAAAATTGTCTCCTTGACCAGGAGTTCGACAGGGAGTTCAACCAGGGGCGGGGCTGGCCCACCAACCGCCCACAGCCGCTCCCCTGTGGATGGCCCCACCCCTGATTGTCTCCCCACCCCCTGGCTAGCCCAGCTCAGTCGGCCCAGATCAAGGCAGGCCAGCCATACTCCACCTGTGCACGAATTCGTGCACCAGGCCTGTAGTTTAAAGATCATATTACATGCACACACATACACACACTTCAACTCCTATATATGACTGCTGACAATTTTAGGAGACTCAAAAATAGCCTTTTTAAAAATAAAAGTTCTCTGGGATTAATTAAAGGATTGCTGTAAAAGCTATTTAAGGATTTTATCCAGTAACATTTGTAAACATAGAAAATATTCTAAAGATTAAAGACTCTAAAAGTTCAAATAAAATAAAACATATTAAATGCATTGTAATTTTTTGGCAATGTAAAGATTGAGACAAAGCTAAAATATGTGTATATTTTGAAATCTATAGACAAGATTTGGAAAAACTCTGGGAATTAGCATTCTCTTGGAGCCAAACCTAGCATAATTTGGTATGTGAGAGCCCATTGAGAGTAGTGGATAAGAACATGAATTCTAAAGCCAGTCACCTAACAACTATGAGACAGTGACCTTCCTCTATCACCTAACAACTATGAGACAGTGACCTTCCTCTATCACCTAACAACTATGAGACAGTGACCTTCCTCTGTCACCTAACAACTATGAGACAGTGAACAATCTCTTTATGCCTCAGTTTCCTCATCTTTGAAATGGTGATAATAAGAATATTCACTCAGATATGACTGAGATGGAATGTAAATCATTTCAAATAGCCTCTGCTATGGTAGATAGAAAGAGAAGAAGAAGAAGAAGAAGAAGAAGAAGAAGAAGAAGAAGAAGAAGAAGAAGGAGAAGGAGGAGGAGGAGGAGGAGGAGGAGGAGGAGGAGGAGGAGGAGGAGAAGGAAGAGGAGGAGAAGGAAGAGGAGGAGAAGGAAGAGGAGGAGAAGGAAGAGGAGGAGGAGGGGGGGAGACGAATGGGGGTAAGAGAGAAGAAAAAGTTAATTGAACTACAAAAGTAACTGTATGCCTATGATTTACCTCTAGGCATTATGGTTTTTCCTAGTAAAAAATAAGAACTTGAATAAGAGACTTTTTAAGTCTTTTAGAGTTTGTGTGTGTGTGTGTGTGTGTATGTCAACCCATATCTTTAGCTTTCACTACACTTCTGTGAGTTGGACAATATTTGTTTTTGTTTTTTTAATTTATTGAACTTATTGGGGTGACATCCTATATAATAAAAGGCTAATAAGCAAATTGTCCCCTCAAGAGTTCAACCGGGAGACCAGGAGTTTGATTGCTATGACATATGCTGACCACCAGGGGGCAGTGTAGAACATGGCAGATGACCAGTGGTGGTGGTGGGGCACTGAGGGAGTAAGGGGAGGAAGCTGCAGAAGGTGGTGAACCTGATTGGTCTTAATTGCTGGCCAGGCCTAGGGAACGTACCCATGCACGAATTTTGTGCACTGGCCTCTGGTTGGTTAATAAAATTATATAGGTTTTAGGTGTACAATTCTACAATACATTATCTGTACCTTGTATTGTATGTTTACAACCACAAGTCAAATCTCCTTCCATCACCCTTTATCCTCCCTTTACCCTTTTCTTAGATAATATTCCTTTTTCCCCCTTTAATCTTTATTGTTGAAAGTATTGCATAGATCTTCCCTTTTTCCCTATTAACCTCTTCTAGTAGTCTTCTCACATCCTACCCCTCCACCCAGGCCCTTACTACCTCATTGTCTGTGTCCACAGGTTATGCATATACACATACAAGTTCATTGGCTGATCTCTTCCCACCCACCCTCCCCTGCCTTCCCTCCGAGGTTCAAAAGTCTGTTCAACAGTCTGTGACTCTGGGTCTATTTTTGATCATCAGTTTATTTGGTTCATATGAGTGAGATCATGTGATACTTATCTTTCCCTGTCTGGCTTATTTTGCTCAGCTTAATAAGCTCCGGGTCCATCCATGCTGTTGCAAATGGTAAGAGTTCTTTTTTATTACCCTGGAGTATGCCATTGTGTAAATTTACACAAAATCTTTTACAGTCAAAAAAAATCTTGATAATTTTTGTCTTCTATCACTTAAAATAAGTAAAAAACATGTATTAATTAATTTACTCATTCATTCAATACTTATCAAATCCTACTTTGTTGTAGGGAGTTCACTAAGATGTTGCTAATACCAAGGTAAAAGCCTGCTCCTGACTTCTAGGAACCTGATCTAGAAAAGCAGCATAAGGCAATGATGAAAAACCTAGGTAATGGAAACAGACTCTCCAGAACTTAGCCTTTTATGATTTTGGACCATTTCCTTAACTCACAGTGCCCCAGTTTCCTCTCCTTTGAAATGGGAATGCTAAGAGCTGCACTCTCACACATTTGTTTTGAGGATTAACTGAGTTAATACAGGTAAATCTCCTAGACAGAAGTTGGAATACAGTAAGTAGCCAATCAGTACTAGTATTATCAGGATGAAGGTCAACAGGAAAACAAACACAGTATGGTGAGTATGATCATTGTGGGGCATGGGGGTGGAGACAGGGCACTGGGCACTAGGAAACCAAAGGGAATGCAAAACAGCACGAAAGGCTCAAGAAGCTTTCCAGCAAAGTCGATATTGGATTTCATATTAAAGAATAAAGAGAAGTGCTTGAAGAGAGTTACCCCCATGATTGAATATTTCAATGTGAAATATTTTTAAAGTGCAACAGAATTTCACCAAAAGATAACTACAGATTTACTCCTCTTCAATACATGCTACCTAGTGAGTCTAAATTCACTTTCTTGCCCAAGTAAATGCAACCCGCTGAGGTTGCCAATAGCAGTCATATGCACGGGGGGAAATCCAGATAATTATATTATTATCCAAGGGAGACTTTGATCCTAAACATAAATGCCTGCCCAACTGGTGCATTTCAAATGCAATTTGGGGCAAGTGTCCACTGTGGTACTCTTACCATCACATCACCCACCTAGCTCTTTCATATAGTTGAGAAGCTGCCAAGCAGACTATAATGTAACATGTATTGCTAGGAGGTGCATTACTAGGAATAAGTTTCAGGAAAGACAGCTATCTAGGAGAACTGTCTAATATGTAGAAGTGCTAAACCCTCTGGGAGCTTTTCCACTGCCCCTCCAGACCCATTGCTGACCCTCGTGGGCATTCAAGAGGTTGAATGAAGTGATAATTTTTTTTTGTATGGAGGGACGAGGACAAAATGACTTCTAAATTTCCATTCAATCTTAAAGTTCAATTCAATTACTTAAATATTCATTTTAGTGAGTATAAAATTTGAGTCAGGAATATGAGAATTTCCTTTATAGTCTTGTTTATACTTACTGTCTTATGAAATTATTAATAGAGTATCCTTTGAATCTCAAAAGTGCTCATTGCTACTAGAGAATATTAATTCCTTTTTAAAGTGACATGCCTCCAGGAGTCTGCCATCTGGTCCCATGGAGATCAACAAGCTGGATTCTCTGCCTGGAAAGAATAGTTTCTCTAGTTCTACTAAAGTAAGGTTTTACTCACGAAAGGTTAGTATCTATTTCTCAGCTTTAACCTCCACCTGCTAGACCTGATGTGTCCCATACATTCGGTGTAAGTGAGAGGGAGACAATAATTAAGAAAAGGAAATGATTTTCAAAACCAAGGAAAATTTCAGCATTTACTTGAGCACTGATTATTAAAAATTATAATTGAGGAAACATCCAAATTCAGTTCCTTACCCTGCAGGTCCGCCATTATGCTAATTTAGTATTTCATTTCCTCTTGCTCGATTTTAAATCCAACGTTGAAATGCTGATCCCTATCATGTCTTAGTCAACATCATGGCTTTAACTAAAGAGTTAGAACACAGACTTGTCAAATATACAGATGACCAAAAATTATAATAAAAACATAATTATAATGAAAGTGGCTTAAAGTTCTTAATGGGCTGAAACAATAAGCCAACCCAAAGAAAAAGACCATTTAATAGAGATAATTTGAAAGTGCTACCTTTAGCTTAAAAAGGAACAAGAATAGATGAGGAAGGACAAGTATCATAAAAGTTGATCACATAAAGAAACCTGGGGATTTATTGGGATAGTGTGATCCAATGGTGTGATAAAGCTACCAAGAGTGGATAATGTCTAGGTTGAAATAAAAGAGGCAGAATGCCCAAACCAATGAACAAAACAGTCATTTGTTAGGACCACATATGGCTACTGTGCTCAGCTCCATAATTTAAGGTAAAATTGACCAAAGTCAATTAAGAACACATCAAGAGGCAAAGCATGAATAATTGTGTAAAAAATGTTAGGGAAGTCAAATAACTATATTAACAACAACAACACTATAACTGCAACTCTGATAAGGCAGTGCTATGGGCTGGAGGCACTTTAAACAAGTAGTCTGCTTTGACTCCTACATGCATCCTAAAAGGTAATAGTATAACCTCCCCCTTTACAGATGAGGTATCTGATGCTCAGGAAAAATAATTTGTCTAAGATCATTTTCATACTAAATATTTGAAGGCATTTGTGTAGAAGAAAGACTTGTTCTTTCAGAAGGAAATGAATGGAAGCCACAACTTGATAAAAAAGAAAAATTTGTAGTATTCATAACTGCCCGAGAGTGGAATTGTCTGCCCGCTTAGTAGTGAGTTCTGTTACACATGATCAAGCAGAGGTAAGCAGACAGGAATAAAAATTACAGGGGAAAAACATTCCTGTGCTGGTTGAGAGGTGAGGTTAGGTAACCTTCAGGTTTTCTTCCAACATTAAAGTTTGTGTTCTGATTCTGAGAAATGAGTATATTAGTTGCCTTGGTATTATACACTATTTAGGTCAAATTTAAAAAAAATCAAACAAAAAGATCAGTTGTTATGCTGATCTGACAAGTCTCTCCAGTCAAAATAGTTGTTCCATTTAATTCATGTAAATATTCTTTAATCTATTTCTGTGATTGGTCACATTTCATATGGATTTGCTATTTTTTAAAGCAATTTTATGAGTGTCACCTATACAGCATATTGTAGCAAAAGAGATAACAATGTGTTTATCCACAAAGTTATAGAATATAGTTAATTCAAAATTTCTCAGTGGCCACATTGGACATATGATGCTGAGTGGGGTGAGCCTCTAACACGCTACTTCTGAATATGTATTAATGTCATAACTAAAAGACAATTTCAGGCCATGTTTGGCAATGGAAAGTAAGAGGCCTTTACCATTTCTTGAGCCTGCATTCTCCCTGAAATGTAAAACTAAAATATGAGATAAGGCCTGTTGTAAGTGCAGGGAAATCCTTCAACTGAGATCAAATTATAAGGTATTCAGGAGAGAACCAGCACACATGGGCTATGTGTACACAACCAGTTTCCTCTGCCTCTCTCTAGTTCTTGTCAGTTGTTTAAAAGTCAAACTAAAGTGAAAAAAAAAGGAAAAATAATAGTAATTATGGACTGTGCATGAAGCAATAATAGAAAAACTAGGTGAATCCACTGAAATACTTAGGTGAATAGAATCACAAAACTCTAGGGTTTCCCATATATAGACACAGAGACTGAACAGAACACAAATTGGGCTCATTCATTTAGTTTTCTTTCTGTTTTTATTTTAATAATCTTTAGTAGTATCTGTAACATGTTAATAGCTAAACAATTCAAATCCTGACCAAGTCCAATCTTTTATTTTAAACTCTCACTGTCCCATGTATCTATCTGTTCTTCATTGTGTTAAATTAGTGTGACCATCTCATTACTAAATTGTACATCGAATGAGGGTAGGATAATGTCAGTTTTTGTTCACCTTTATACCCAGTATTTCAGCATAATGCTTGTCACACATGGCACCAGTCAGTAATTATCCAGTGAATAACAAAGTTAAGGAATGCATCCTTGAAGAACAAATTTTGATTTATCACAGGTTTTATAAACCATGGGCACAAGCTCCAGGACAGACTTGATCATATACAAAGAATGTCTTTACAAAAAGTTTGAGGCAAAACCATTCTCACACTATTGGAGACACTACCATTAATTGTGTCATCTCTGAAAACTAAAAAGATCCACAACAGCCCACAAATCAACCCTAAGTTGGTCAAAGTCTAGGGATTTTTCAGACCTAATTTATGCAATTTTATCACTGTGATCTATCAATTTTTTTTTTGAGACCCGGCCAGATTTCTGGCTTTTCAAACTGTATTTCATAGGCTCCCAGCTAACACACAACAGGTTTGTCATGAGTTACCACACAATGAGGTTTGCCATCAGGCAATATGGATAACAGCACACCACATTGTAAACATGCCTTTTCATGAGGCATTCAAAAAAAATAACCTGGTGCAGATTGTACCACCTTGCTTGAGTGGCAACTTTAACCGCTTTCTATAAGCTAAATGAGCAGAGAATATTTCGCAATTGATCTATGTACAAGTTGTGTAATGCTTATTACAGCTGTTACATTATAGAAAGGTCAAAACCACATCCATATTCACAAACTAGAATACTTCACAGACCTGTTGTAATATAATAAAAATTTAAGGATATTTTGTTTTATAGTAAATATTTCTATAAAATGATATAGTTCTGATTTTCTGTTCTGTTATAATTTGTAGGTCTTTAAGTGATAGACAAAGAAAATATACTTTTTGGAAGAAAATTTATATCTTAAGCTTTCTTACTCATGGTATAAATCTGTAGCCTCCAGGGCCTGGAAGAAAAACATTTATAGAGGCTGTAACGTTATGTTAAGTACTTGCTATTAGCAAATATACTAATGTTTTCATCTGCACCATTGTAGGAGGGTAGTAAAATACATGAGGTTGTACTTAACGCATCCTCAGTAACCTGGCAAACTATTTTTATATGCTCATGTAGGACTTGTTTTTTTAAAGTACAATCTCTTCTTCAAATAACTATCATATCACCCATAAACATTAGGATGTGTTCCAGGTTTTTATGCCAGCTAGGAAAAGCCTTCACTCTCTTATTTCAGGTTCTTCAGATCTAAGAATTTAAAATCTATTCCTTTTCAAATAACTCTCTGTAAGGAGCAAGCACTACTCAATAGAGCTGTTTCTCAGATTCTCATTGAGAAACCGTTCATTGTACACCACAATTAGCTAATATGTCTTCTTTAAATCTAGAGCAACCCATTCATAATATAAGCATGCAGGTCTATCAAATCCAAGGCAGTACACATTTTCAGTACGATTTGTTGAGTGTTTGTTTCTTTATTAACTAAACTATATACTTTGTTCAGATTTCCTTGGTTTTACCTTTTGTGTGTGTGTGTGTGGGGGGTATCCAGGATCCCTTCCAGATACACCATGACATTTACTCATCCTATCTCTATAGGCTCTGCTTGTTTTTTAAACCTCTCTCTCTCTCTCTCTCTCTCTCTCTCTCTCTCTCTCTCTCTCTCTCTCTCTCCTCATCCAAGGATATTTTTCCCTTGATTTTTTAGAGAGAGTAGAAGGGAGGAGGAGAGACAAAGAGAGAGAGAAACATTGATGTGAGAGAGACATGTTGACTGGTTGTGTCCTGCACAAGCCCAGAGCAGAACAGGGCAGAGAACACCCCGCAACTGAAGCACGTGCCCGGGACTGGAATGGAACCTGGGACCCTTCAGTCCTCGGGCTGATACTCTATTCACTGAGCCAAACCACCTGGGCTGACCTTGACATTTTTAAAGTTGATTCTTAGAGAGAGAAAGAGAAAGGGAAAGGAAGAGACAGAAAGCAAGATCAATATAAGAGCGAGACATCTGTCAGCTGCCTCCTGCACATCCCCCAGCAGATACTGAGACTGCAACCCAGGCACGTGCCCTGACCAGGAATCAAACTGGCAACTTTTTAGTGCACAGGACAATGCCCAATGAGTCACCCTGGCCAGGGCTATGACCTTGACATTTTTGAGGGGTGTTTGTCAGGTATTTTCTAGAATATCCCTAGGTTGAGATTTTTCTGACATTTTTGTCATGATTAGATTGGGGTTTGAGGAGACTACAGGAAAAGGGGCCAGTTTGTGCTATTCTCATAATACCAATAAGCAGATACACTATCCACATGACTGGTCACTGTTGATACTGACTTTCATCACTTGGCTGATGCAGTGTCTGTTGGGTTTCTACTGTAAAGCTATTCTCTTTCCCCCTTTAAATATTGTGCCCACACTTAAGAAGATATCAGCCCACACTTAAGGAATCAGAAGTTGTGTTCCACCTCCTTGAGGGTGTGACATCTATATACATCATTTTAAATTCTTCTGCAAAAGAGATTTGTTCACTGGTATTTGAACAAGGAATCTTAAAGCAATCCATATCTGATTACTAACAAGCTGTTAGGTCCTAAAAAGTCACTTAGCTTTGTTGGAAAGAAAGTGTTTAAAATATTAAAAAATAGTTGTAATTTGCTAAATATATATTTTTGTGCCAGACTTTGTTATGATGTGCTTAGTGAATCTCATCTCATATAATCACTATAACAACCGTATGAGGAAGGCATTATTATTCTCATTTCAAAGCTGTAAAAATTTGAAGCTCATAGAGGTAAAGGAGCTTGCCCAATTCACACCTACCACATGTTGAAAGCTAAACTACATGTGTATACATGCACACACACACAACATCATATGCCATGGGACAACACTCCCCTATATATAACAAAGGCAGGCAGCATTTCAAAGATCTGGTTTGTCCTTTTCAAAGAGAGGATGACTAAATGGAGATTTCTAATTTTGCCTCATTCATTTTCCATTGTAAAGATTATGAACAGCTTTTCCTTCCCTACTACCACTAGAACTAGTCATCACTGGTTTGAGGTGTTCGATTCTCCATGGGTTGTGGTGATTATAGTGAATAAGACTCCATGATATAAAGTCATGAGAATGTAATATGAGCATGTATTTTTAAGAGGACATGAATTTCCCAGTGAGCATATTTTATTTCTAGGCATAAATATGTGTTTGCTTAAATATCCACATGTTCCATGTTACAAGACCATTATTTTTACTCAGCACACATGGAATTTCTATGTTTTTACAGAACCAGATATCTACTCAAACATTTCATCTGAAATTTGTATGACCACAGGGCATGCATATTCCTATTATTACCTGGGAATCTCTCTGTTCTATACAAAGTCACAAAATGCATCATACCATATGGTATGATCTACTTGATAAAAGATAAAGAGCATTTCAAAGTTTATTATTAGACAATACACATACTTACAAATGGAGAATTACCTAATTGAAAACACATGGTTGAACTCAGGTTGTTTAAAACAAACAAACAAAAACCCACATAAAAATATGTAGGTTAGCAAATATCACATGATACCTTAGTGTCTCTCTGAATAGAGAAGTCTCTTGGTACTTAACCAATTCTTCACTGAAATGGTTAATGCCTTTATTTTTGAAATAATCACACATATTGCAATAATCACAGAGACTGCAAAAAATCAAATCATTCCTTTATATAAGTGTATAAATACAAATAGAATCAAGCAGCATATTCTTGCCTGATGTGTATTCTTAAGTGGTTGGAAGCCTTGATGTAAGTCTTATTAATCTTAGACTTAAAAAGTAACCTGACTCAATTTTCTATCATATTCTGTATTGGATTCTGTAAATATGTGTGGTACACATAGGAATGAAAGACAGAACAGAGCTCTTTACTTCTATTTCAAAAGATGGCAATGGGGTCAATGTTACCTTATGTAATACTGAGAATTCTCCTAAAGTCATAAAGTTAACAGTTCCATATGACACAAATACAGAAACTTTTCCAGTCATAATTTTACATTTTTTATAGCACTTATTACCTGAGTAGAGCACTCTTGTAATGCGCCCAGTTCTAATATATCAGTGTTATCTTTAATAAAACCTTTCGTTTTATTTTTATTTACCTAAATGCTATTATGATTTTCCTATCAGAATTTTACCAGTTATGTAATTCTCTAGGTGCTTTCCCCCTCCTTTCATCTATGTACCTTAATTCCTATTTCTTTAGATAAGTGCAAGCACTCTTCCTACCATCCCAGGTACTTGTCATTCACCATTTAATAATGAACTGCAGGATCCAAAACCATTTCTTACCATAATTACTACTTATGTTCACATCCTTTAAAAACGTGACAGTAGTCCTGGCCAGCAGCTTCAATGGTTGGAGTGTTGACCAAGGGTTGTGGGCTCAATTCCTAGACGAAAGCATGCACCTGGGTTGCAGGTTCACTTCTAGCCTCCTGGCAGGGCGTGTGAGGGACACAACCAGTCAATGTGTTTCTCTCACACAGATGTTTCTCTCTCTTTCTCTTCCCTCTCTCCCTTCTTCTCTTCCACTCTCTCTAGAAAGCACTGGGGAAAAATATCCTCGGGAAAAGAATAACAAAACAAAAAAGTGACAGTAAATGTTCATCATCTTTGTTAGCCATCTTTTCTATCAAATCCCATTGCTTCAGAATGAATTGCAGAACCTAGAGTCCACCTATTTATTAATGAATCCCTCCAATCATCCATCTCTCCATCCACTCATTTATTTAATACCATATGGAGGATGGGGCACAAGAGATTTGTAAGGAATTTGATGCAGCACAGAATTCACAAAGTTAAGGGAGAAGAATAAATCATGATATTTGAATAGAAGTGCCAGGGTTTAGATATGTCTAAAAATGAACCATGGAGAAAATTGTGAGAGATGAGACTAGAGACTAGGAAGGGCGAGCTTAGGATATGGAATTTGAACGTCATTCTGAGGGTATCTTGGGGTCATTGACACAGTTTAACTAGGAAAATGACATGATTAGGTTTTGACTTTTGGAAAAGCTCTGGTTGCCCAATGATTTTGCACTAGGATAGATATTAAGGTTTTGCAAAGTAATTTCATACACACACACACACACACACACACACATACACTAGGGGCCCGGTGCACAAAAATTTGTGCACTTGGCGAGGGGAGGAGGGGGTCCCTCATCCTGGCCTGTGCCCTCTCACAATCTGGGACCCGTAGGGGGGGGGATGTCCACCTGCTGGCATGAATGGCCAGCCTGGGTGAGGGGCTGAGGGCTGTTTTCAGGCTGGCCACAGCCCCCTCAGGGTTCGTGCACTGGGGGGTGGGATGGCTGGTGAGTGCAGGCGTGGATGTTTCCAGCCGGGTGGCCTACCATGGCACATACCTGGTGGGCTTCCACCACTGAGGACACACCTGGTACAGAGCTGGGTGGCAGACCAGGGGGTGGACACTGGTGCATGGTCCCTTGGGGGGGCCCTGCTGCTGAGCGGACACACCGGGAGTGGAGCCAGGCAGCAGACGCTCGCACACGCCCCACGGAGGCCCCCAGGGTGGAGCCAGGTGGCTGGACCTGTGGCAGACGCTCTGCGCCGGGGCGGAGGATGCTCAGGCATGACCCCCAGGGGGTACCCCTCTCAAACCCCCGCCACTGAGCCTCTGAGGTCCTGTGGGCCCGCAATTGCTCTATTCCCAGGCCTCGCAGGGCCGGGGCCAGGCTGCCGGCTCCAGGCCTTGGGGCTGCTCACCACCATCTGGAACCACCGCCTGCGCGATTGCTCTATTGCCAGCCCCAGCCGCAGGGCCTGGGCCAGCTCCCACCTGAGGCCACCCAGAACCAAACACTGGCATGATCGCTCTATTCCCAGGCCCAGGCTGCAGGGCTGGGGGCCGGGGCAGCCGGCTCCGGCCCTGCTGCCAACCTCCACTGCCCTGAACCGACTTCTGGAGCACGCACAGGCGGAGGCCAGGCCTCCACCGGTGCATGGGCCAGCACGATCTCTCTATTGCCAGCCCCTGCAGCAGAGCCAGGGGCCTGGGTGGCTGCCCGGCCCTGCAGCCGCCCGCCACTGCCCGGAACCCACCACCGGAGCACGCAAGGGTGGAGTTCAAGCCTCCGCCCTTGTGTGCACCAGCGCGATTGCTCCATTGCCAGCCCAGGCCTTCTCAATCCTCCTGCCCTGCTCCTGCCATTGGTCTGCCCTGTTGGATCTGGCCTCCGCCATCTTGGCTGGGCTAATTTGCATACCGTTGTTCTGATTGGCTGTTGGGCGTCTCGAAGAAATGGTCAATTTCAATATTCATAACTTCCTTAATCTCTTTCTCATCTGCCTTCCTGCTCTCTTTGCTACATCAAATCCTGGAGCATTTAATTCTATTCATTAAATTCCTCCACCTTCTGTTTTCTAACGTATCTTTTTGTAAGTCTTAAATTAAAAAAAAAACTTTAAATGTATTTCTTCCTTTGAATAATAATTTAAAAAATCAGCTGAGTATTGTGGACTACCCCAACCCAATTTCTCTTTGTAATTCACCATTTTCAGAGCTTTCAATATCAACTCATCCACAAAAGTAGAGAAATACAAATTGGTATGAAATGAATACATGGCCACACATGATAAAAGTGGATTTGGAACTAGTCATAAAGGGAGGTAGCTATTTGGGTGATAAAATATGACTTACCAAAGTAAAAACCCTGGCCCAAAATATTTTAAATATTTTTCCTACATTTCATTTATCTAAAATTCTATAACTATTTCTGAAGATCCCTCTATATTTACCTTGCCCTGAGAACAATTATTTGGAAAAGTGATAGGAATTGTAACATGGTCAAGTTCCCATCATCTCTTATTTTATTTGGCCTCAATGTAGATACACCTATTTTTCTTTAATAAAGAAAATAAAGTTTACATTACATTACTTTGATTATAAAAGAGGCACATGCTCATATTGTATAATAAATACAATAGGCATAAAAAATAAAATGCAAAATATAGTTTTCAATTCCACCATTAAAAATGAACGCTGTGAATGGTATGGATGTGTTTCCTATATATGGTTTTATGCATGTATTTACAAATACACACCCACCCCTCCAATACCCACTATCCTCACACCAAGTCAGGGCTGTAATATATGTAGAGCTTTTCTAAAATGAGGACAAGGACAGTATCCATATACAGAGTTGCGAGGTTCAGATAAAGTAACACTTTAAAGTGTCTGTCCCAGCCCTGGCTGGTGTGGCTCAATTGAGTGGGTATTGTCCAGTGCACTGAAAGGTTATTAGTTCAATTCCTGGTCAGGGCACATAATGCCCAGGTTATGAGCTCGATCCCCGGTAGAGGATGTGCAGGAGGCAGCCAATCGATGTTGCTTTGTCATGGATATTTCTCTCCCTCTCCTTTCCTCTCTCTCTAAAAATCAAATATATTTAAAAAATAAAAATAGTGTCTGTCCCAGACTTAGTACATATAAAAGCTCAAACATGTTAGCTATTATTTTTATTGCCATAATAATTTAGTCATATAAATGTATTCACTCAACATCTCGTGCACATTTCTCTTGTGAACATATGCAACTGTGGTGTCACTGAAGACATGGTCTTTTATCAGACAATCCTGGGCTGAAGTGTCTGCTGATTCTGCCATTTACCACTTGTAGAAGCTTGTGTGTGGCTCCCTTGGTTCAAAGCTGTGGATAATATTGTTTTTCTCAGAGTTTTTTTAGAATTAGAAATCATGTGTGCAGATATAGTAAATACCAAATAATATCTACTATTTCCAATGTTCCTGCTTATGATAGTTACAATGAATATGTATATTGCTTTTTCCTTCTTTTGAATTATTTCCTTGGAAATGATTCCCAGAAGTAACACTGCTGAGTCCAGGAGTATAAAAAATTAGTTATGTTCATTGTATTTACTGTTATGTTGTTTTCCAGTAAGTTTCAACCAATACATAACGTAATACGCAAAGCACCTCATATATTTAAATCATGTTCCTATACCTGACCCATTCAAGTCCAAATAATATGCTCATCAGTTAAGAAGGGGAGAATCTGGGATGGATTTTATTGTAGGAATTCCAAACTGTTGGGAATTGAACAGATGCTGCTAACTCATTTTACATTTGGGAGACCACCAGTCAGCCGTGCTCAATAACAACTTTCAGAAACATCTGGATTTAAACTTACAGCCTAAACATGACAGGTTAAGTAGTATACATATAGTTACAAAGCAGCTTCATGTCTTGATTCTCACAAATCTGAATTCACTGAGATTTTTACAATTTTTAAATGATTGGAAAAAATTCAAACAATGTAAGCATGAAGACTCACATAAACTACATAGCATACCATTTTGGTATTATGGACTTCTGGTGGAGCTGGAGTTTAGGAAGTCTCCGCAGATTTTTACAAATACTATTTTGAAGGTATAAAAATCCTTACCAGTAATTATTTTGCTCAAAGGAGTGCAAATACATATGCAGTTTTCAATTTGCATTTACTGAATCTTCATTTATGTGAAACAAATAGTTAAGTTAGAAGAGTAGAGAAAGGTAGTAAATATATTGGTTCAAAAACCTGCACTCATGACATTCTCCCCATGTCATAAGCCTGCCAGAATGCTAGCTCCTGGAAGGCAGAGCTCACATCTAATGTATTGCTCTTCGGTGATTACTACAGTGAAGTCTGCACCAATGCTTAAGTAAATGGTGACTGTTCTGTTAAGTATTGGTGCATTAATATACTATCTCCAGATTTGGTGGCTTGTAACAACCATTCAGTTGTGCTTATGAGGTGCACAGACTTTATGTATCAGGATTTCAGACAAGGTACAGTAAGGTTCAGTTGTTTCTACTCCATGGTGTCCGGGACTTTACATCTGGAGGTAATGAAGTGAGTAGGGGCTGGAATCATCTAAAGGCTCATTCACTCACTTACCTAGACTAGAGCCTGGCCTAGAATGACTCAAAAAATGTGGATTCCCTAACCAGAGCCCTTTCCTAACCTATAGGTGGCCTCTCCATGTGGCTTGATTTCCTTACAACATGGTAGCCTCGAGGTAGATGGACTTCTGACAAAACAGGTCAGGACTCCAAGCCCGAGTATTCTGATGAACCAAGAAGGAAACTGAATTACCTTTTAGGACCCAGACAGTCTCAAAGGGAAGAGCATTTTTTATGGGCTGAAGGTATGTATATAAGACATAACATTATTTATGACATAGATAAATAGCTTATAGATAAATAAATATACACATAATATTATAATAAACACCTTTAGAAAACACCACCAACAATTGCACCCTGGTCCTATTTTCTATGTATTTAACTTATACTCTTTCCACCTTGTTCAATTTAAAAATTGCATTTTCTTTGCATAGATTTAATACCCAAACATCATGAGAAAAGTTTTTGTTCTAAATTTAAAAACTGTAAATATATTTTTTTTTAATTTTACCTTCTTAAAAGATTCTGAAACACCCTCACTGAGTGGACAGGTAAGAATGGTGTGTCTTCCTGGTAGAAATTGCCCAGGCCATTAATTTCTCAATTGAGCAGCAATCACAGAGGGACTAAGCAAAATTTATCTCATTTCCATGGGAGATATTTTGTATTTGAACAAAAAAGAAATTCTCAAAATATTTGGTAAATAATTTGATACATAAGCAAGTTTAAATATGTTTATAAAATGTATTTGAATTTTTTAGCTACCTATAATACACTTTTGGCCATGACTTTCCAAATTCAATTCAGCAGAAAATGCTTCATACAGTAGAATAATATATAGTTCATGCTCAGGATAATTCATTTCCATAGTAACCTTTTCCCCTGAAAACTGCACTAGTTTGATTTGTGAACTCAAAGTATGTAAGCTTCAGTCCCATGTGAAACATAATGGTCACAAAATAAAGAATTCCCCTTTCACTATGATATAGAGGCTTCTTAGCTACTCTGCATTATCAATTCTCAGTTAAGAGCTTTGCTGAGAGTTGAATGTGGGATTCTCACTTCTATTGTTAACTTTAATCATCTATTTGAACTAGCCTTTTAGTTCATTAGTTTATCTTGACTGTTAGAAAACAATGGCTGTTTCACTTTTACAAGAGTTTATTAATTTTCTGTTCTTTTTTCTAAGCATAAACCTGGGATCAATTATCAATGATTACTTTCATATACTGAGGAACTGAAGTAAAGCAAAGTAAAAAATACATATGGCATATGGTTATTTTCCCATAAATGCTACAAACAGGACCTGGATTAATGTTGAATTATTAATAAACTGATTATATTTTATCACTATTTGGTCTTTAACTGAAAGAAATACAGCCTAGCACTATAATGTATGAGCAAAAATGCACATAAACTAGTTTAAAATATTATCTTCACTCATATACTCAATATCAGGGTAACTTCAACTAAGTTTGTGTAAACAACTCACTTATTTGAAAACAAAACAAAACAGCAATTAATCATTGGCCTCTGACATTTTTTAAGTTTAAAGAAAAGTTTATATTCAGTCAGGAATGAGGCTAGGAAGTAATTGTCTGAAAAAGTAGCTTTCTTACAGCAATTTTTACTAATGTATGGAAAATTATTCTAATTGCTAAGGGTTATTTATTCTGGATATATTCTCCAAAAACGTAGAGGAAAGCATCATTCATTTGAACCTCTTCCTCACTCTTCAACAATTAAAATGTGCTTTAATTTGTGAAGGAAAAGTGAAAGAGGCATGAACATGAAGAGCTTAAATTTAACACTCAGAATGCCTGGGTTCAAATTCTAAACCTGTCCCAGAGTAAATATGTAACCTTTTAAATCATTTGATTTCACTGGTCCTCAGTTTTTATCTAAAAATGGATATGATAATACCTAATATTTATAAAAATATATGTGCTTATTTATTTGGATGATGAGACTACTTAACCAAGGTAGACTTATTAATACCCTATTTGTTACTAAATACCTTTCTTAAAATACAATGTCATTTTCATACTTGTTTTAGTAACAGAACATCCTATACCCATTTTCATCTTAACAGATAAATTGATTTATTCCATACACAAATCAAGAGCACTTTTATTGTTAGGAAATTTGATTATGTTATATAGATAAATCACACAATTGTGTATGCACATAAAGTACAAACTATACAACTAAATATGAGTTCACTTCTATAAATATGTATTTACTATTTTGTCAGCCAGCTTTTGAGAGGAAACGAAAAGTATCAGATACAATAGATTAAAGATGAACAATATGGAGGGGATGAAGAAAGAAACCCTTCAAATGAGAAAGGTATCTTAAGAATAGTTTCTTACAAATTGGGAAAAGGTCCTTGTTATTTAGCATTAGCACTAGAATCCTTCAGACCACTTCACTGACCAAAATGTTGCCCCAAATAGTTTGAGCACCATAGCATGCATTTAGTACTGTATATATCCTACCACTGCATATGAGGCACTTAACAACATTGGCATGATATATATACCACTGAGCCTCAGCATTCCATGAAGAACACAGGTCAAGCAAGTGGATACACATTGAGTTGGATTTTTTGTTTGTTTTTCCTGTTTTAATCTGTCCCATGAAGCAAAGGTGGATGACAAGTACTAGTATGTCTGAATTCTGTTTTGTCCCCATTTGTTTTGTCCACTCTTCTCTTGAGGACTCCATGAAGAAGAATGGACAAAGGGAAGTTAGGGTAGCCTGAAGTCTTTCCACCTCTTACAACTGATACTTAGCTATGAAGGTAGTAGCAACCCTCAAAACCCAGGCATCTGAGTGTTCAGGCCTCTGAGATCAGGAAGAAAGAGAAGAGCTGTCACAATTGCTTGCAAGTAGCAGTCTTTGCCTTTGGGCCAAAATACCAGAAATATTTTAATTAATAGGGACAATGATATATAAAGGAGGAAGTGAGATAAGAGGTCATTGCCTGAGAAAACAAGGCGCTTCTTCTCATTTTTACAACTCTGTGAAAGACCCACAAAAGAAAGTGCGTGCAAAAAATATTTCAAGTTCTAGGATCTGCTTTTGCTTTTCCAAGGATTGCCCACAGATAAATCCAAGAGGGAGATCATTACATTGAACGGAAGACATTTAGAATAGGCTGCTTCACCCCATGTAAAGCAATTGTAAGCTTTTCTTTGTGTTTTTAGAAGTTTTTAGATAAATAGTCAGATTCAATTAAGCTCTGTAACTTCAAGAGAAGGTACTTCTAAGAAGATAGGCGGGAGGCACTGCAGAGGAGGGACGGCAGACTTGAGATTCCTCTATTTGTTACCAGACCTGTGGGAGGGCAGAGAGAATTGGGCTATTGTGCTTCAGTCAGCAGCATAACCTAAGTGTCACAGTCAATTTAACCGTGGAGCTTTAGAGTTGGGATGGGGACAAATGGCTGTCTGAAACAGAGCTTGAAAAGGGGGCAATTCATTTAGTAGGAAAGAATTAAGGGTTTAGATGCAAAGACTACTACAAAAAAAAAATTTTCAGTAGACTTAAGGTTTGAAGATTGACAAGAGGGAACATAGTAAAAGTTGCAGTAGCTAATCCCACAGTTGGTTAAGAGCATAGGTCATGGAGCCAGACGGATGGGGACTGGTTGCTGGCCCTGCCTCTTCGTTACAGGATAATACTGGGCAAGCTACTTTCCCTCTCTCTGCCTCCGTTTGCTCATTTGCCATGTGGAAATATTATACTACTATCTACCTCATATTGACTTTTGAAAGCATTTAATAAATTAATATACATAAAGTCTTCCAAAGAGCCTGAGAGTTGCTAAAAGTGCTCATTTAACTACTACTGTAACCCAGAACTGCCCCAAGGAATAAGTAATACTTAGTTAACATTTTCTATGTGATGGAACTCATACAAAGTAAGTTACAGGAATCATGCTTACTCCTAACGAACACCTAATGATTTAAGTGTATTACTACCTCAATTTGACCGGTAATGAAGGTGAAGCACTGAGAAATTAAGGAACTTGCCCAAGGTCACATAGCAAGGAGGTGGTGCTGTCAAGATTCAAATCCAGAAGTCTGGCTCCAGCAACACACTTAGTCATTGTTTGGTATTGTCTTTAGGCTTGACATAGGAAATAGTGGACACAAACAGTGCATTTGCTTTCATGTCTATTTCAGTGGGTTTAGATTTCTCAACAACAGAGGCTGTAAGTATATTCATTGTCACCTCCCAGGACCTAGTAAACCACCTTGTATGCAGTGCATATTTAACTAGGTAACTGGCTAACTGGCTGCCTGTCCTTTGTTAACGGCAGGTGCTCAGCTCCTTGACTTGTGCCTGTACCCTTAATTCCCTAGAAGGAACTCACTGCCTTCTCTCTTGACATTGCTTTAATCTCATGACCTCTCACTGTGCCCACCCCTGAGCCTCCAATAAAGGGAGGCTGTTATTTGCCTTCCCTCTTGTCCATCCTCTTTCTGGCCCTTCCAC
Organism: Murina feae; assembly: GCA_004026665.1. Classification (NCBI taxonomy): domain Eukaryota; kingdom Metazoa; phylum Chordata; class Mammalia; order Chiroptera; family Vespertilionidae; genus Murina; species Murina feae. The sequence continues at coordinate 33,729 of PVJC01013319.1, forward strand.
TGCATGGACAGTATAAGGAGGATCATATAGGACTTCCCTGAAAATGAAACCAGAGGAGAGGAGAGGAATGAAAAGGGGAGACCAGCCTGGAAATAGAGTCCCTTGAGTCCTTTAGTCTTTCCAGTTCTGAGGACACTTTGCCACCTCTCATTTCTAGTTTTTGAGTCTCCAAAGTGTCCAAAGTGCAGGATGGGCAAGCTGGCATTTGAAAAGAGCAGGCCTTTGGAAAGCCAAAAAAACAATTACAACTTTCATTTCTAAAATAATAAGAAACTCATATAAGCCCTGATTTTGGAGCTTTCACTCTGTCAGTGTATCAAACAATCATGCGTTACTCATCTCCTAAAGAAAGAGTAATACTAGAATTGTTCTCTTTTAGCACACTGTCATATGTCGAAGCTTAGAGGTGTTTGGGAAAATAGATTCAAAGATGATTTTATCTGGCTTAACTAAATTCACCTTCACAGTCCAGGCCACTATCTTAAAAAATAACGAACAGGAAGCACGTACGAACAAGAAAATGGAATTCTGAGATTCCTATTCCTGGTGTCACATACTAGTAGTAAAGACAAAGATTAGCTCAGTAGATCTAACAAGAATCTTTACAAATCTTTACAACATAAAATTTTGAAAATATCAAAATGCCTACTTAAAATTCAGATTTCCTTTCACTATCCTTAACAATGAATTCTGTTCTAAGTGACTACTATAGCTTGGGATTTTAGGTAATCAATATATATAAATTAAAATCATATTCCTAAATTAAAATAGAGAAATATAGATTATCACATAATTATATAATTGTGTAAATAAATAAGTCATATAATTTTCCACTAATTATCCAAGAGTTGTCTATTATCTTAATATGTTTGGGCCATATTAAATATGGATGGGCCTCACCACATTTAAGAGTCTAAACCAGTATTTTTGTAATTTACACATTAATATTCTTAAACTTCTTTGTATATGGCAGACTTGGACATTCTTACATCAGCTTGCCAACAAATATCCCAACCTTCAAGTGTTATGTTTCTTTCTGCCTGCCAGATTGGTTTTGGCAGCTTCCCCTACCTAATACATGATTATCTGAAAGTTTTATTGCAGCCATTTAGAAGGGGTATTCCTTTGAACACAGAGAGTCCCTTGAAGATTCCTCTGGGAGAGGGGCGGTGGAAGAGGGTCCTGCAGGGCTCACTCCACTTCTCCTCCACCCCTGCCATTTGCATCTAGATTACATATTAAGCTTCTGCCTAATAATTTGCTTAAAAATAGGATCCCACGGGTAAGAAATAATTTAAAATCATTAATTCATTTTTCTTCAAATATAAGGTGAAGCAAAAGTAAGTGTACTTTGCATGAATACACAAAACAGAGTTTATTCTTTTGTTATTTATTAATTATGATATCATTTTCCATACAAAAAACTGTAACCCTACTTTTGCCATGCCTTGTATATTAAAACTTCAGTTTTATTAACATTTTTAAAGTTATTAAATATCCAATGTATTCGGTACATTATTTGTTTATTGCATAAATATCAACACTATTGCTTATGATAGTTCTGTTCTTGTTATTTAAAACTGAGTAAATTTGGAAAACACAGAAAATATTGATGATATAAGTAATAAGGATACAATTCTCACCTCTTATATCTGTGCAACTGAGACGAAAATGGAAGCAAGTTCTATAGTTGCAGCAAATCTTTAGTTACAATAAATACCCATTGGGACCTTAGTCACCTGTACATGAATAGTGAAGATTTTATTTCTTATAAAATCTTGGAGCTATCTTTAAAGGTTTAGAAGTGAAATATAATTTAAGATTTAAAAATATCTGTTTTTCTTGAAATAGAAACCCTCCAATAACCTTTACGGTTAGTGTTATAATTCAACTCATCCCATTTTCATTAACAAAATAGAAACTATTGATAGTCTACCCAATGAGCTAAACTACAGATATCACTAATCTTTAAAGTATACTATCATCCAAAGTTATCATTAGCCATTCCATAGAAATACATGGTAAGTTTACCTATTTGATACCAGTGAGTTTGGAGGTACATATTATTAATGATTTTGAATATTCACATTACACTTGCATTTCATTAATATTTCAGCTACTGATTTAGTTTAGACACAGCTTTGATGCTTGAGCTAATTAGCATGCTCTTTCAATAGTTCCACACAAACTTAGAAAACACCTGCCAATGTAGACGTATAATAACTGACCTGGATAGTCATGTGGTATATATAAACAATTAATATTTATTACATTATTTTACTCTACATTCTTCAATATGTACTATCAAAAGAAAAGATCTACATACAGATGCCCAAATATATTACTGATGAAGTTATTAGCTACCGGTAGGGTTGTATCTGGCTTTAAATAATTTATATCACTTTCTCTGTTAAATACTGCCCTTTTTGGTTGCTTGAAGGAAGAAAGTAGCTCATTTGGAAAGGCAGCTAAGACCAAAAAAAAGTCTCAAAACCTCAGACTTCTAATATTTCCATGTATGAATTAGAGAAGATTGCTTAGGTAGAGAGGCTCCAAATATAAAGAAAAGATAATCCACAGAATGTTTTGTTCTTTAGAAACCTCTTTGATATGGGAGGGAGCACATCTTTTGTACATTTGTAAAGAGATTTAAACACTAAGAGTCTCTCTCTCCCTCAGACCGTAGGGACAAGACCAAAGTGGGTTTGGAACTTCCTAACGTCACAGAAAACAATAATCTTGTACTGGAACAAAAGGCAAGGATGACTCAGAATGTAATTAGGGTTGTACATCTAAGCAAATGACACAATATAACTTGTGGTATTTAAAAAAGAAAGGAAGAACACAAGGCCCAGGAAAAGACTGCTAACTTTTCCACACAGAGACAAGACCATGGCAGAGTAAAAACAAACCCTCCTTAATTAGCAAATTATACAGCACAGGGCTGATAAACCTCTGTGTTTTGTAGCTGAGCAACCCACTTGTTGCTCCTCCCCTCACTTCATCTACACAAGTGGGAATACTTGTAATGTTTATAACTAAACAAATGAGAGAAGAAGAAAAATTTTCTAAATGGACCGAACGTCAAAGGCTGAGCCAAAGTCCAACACCTATGAAAAGAGAAGGCCTCCGATATTTTGTCAACATTCCTGCTGATGCCACAACCAACAGGATGAAACAGGCACGTAAAGCAGAGATCCTGGCACCCATCCTTGTTTATCCAGAGGCTGCTGCTCTATCCTGGAACTCAGGTGCTTCTCCTTTTTAACGTGTCTGCTTTCAGAATATTTCTGTACTCACATGATGATGGACAGGGGAAAGAAAAGACATGAAATTTCCCTGCCTGTGCCACTCTAAAATGTCACCTCACAGCATGTCAGTACCAAGCCAAGAAATAGCTTAGTCAGGCTCTCTGCCAACTGGCATGGACCTGAAGATTACTTGGCCTCCTGGAGGGCAATCTTTTTTTCCCACACAACAAACCTCATAATTTACCTTGCAACGGTCCTAATATTAATACCACGTACCTTTTATGATATAGAACAGGAGTGAGCAAACATTTCCTTTAGAAGGCTAAATATTAAATTTTAGGTTCTGTGGGCCATATGGTTTCTGTTGCAAACCTTCAACTCTGTCTTTGTAGGAAGAAAGTAGCCACAGACAATATATAAAAAAATGGGTGTGGCTGTTTCAATAAAATTTTATTTAAAACACAGGTGGCTGGCAGGATTTAGCTGAAGGGCCATAGTTTGCTGACCCTTGATAGAAAGGATGGAAACTCAGAAGACAAGTTAAAATTTCTCCTCTTGCACAGTTGTTGCAGGAAAATATATAAAATATAGCTGGGTCTCATTTTCATAGATATATTTAATTATAGTCATAATTTACCCATAGAATTCATTAATTTAAAAAAGTAGTTTTTCCAACTATGTTCAGCAATTGTGTTAGAAAAGTAGATCTGATATAAAAAATAATAAATAAAAAAATAAATACAAACTGGTGAATAAGACAGGCACAGACTACTTCAGTGATTATAGGGTACTAGGGGCCCGGTGCACAAAAATTTGTGCACTCGGGGTGGAGGGAGTCCCTCAGCCCGACCTGTGCCCTCTCACAGTCTGGGACCCCTCAGTGGATGTCCTATGATGGCCCCAGTCTGCCAGGCGCCTTCTGTGTGTGTGTGTGTGTGTGTATGTGTGTCTGTCACCACTGGGGACCTGCCCCCAGCCGCATCTGAGGCTCAGAGCAGTCCTCCTGTGTGTGTCTACCTGCCGGGGGCGTGCCCCCAGGCACACCGTGGAGGCTTGGAGCAGGCACCCCCTCTATGTTGATCTCTCAGACTCTTGCCCTCCCTGCATGTTGTTCTCTTTTTTGAGCTGTGACCAGGGCTGGGTGTGGCCTGCCTCCCAAGCTTGCCTACTGCCCATCTTCCTCCAGCCACCAGAAAGCAGGGAAAACCCCCCTCGTGGTCAGGCCAGC